>CAJHQP010000106.1:0-296658 GCA_905132765.1 Moricandia arvensis
CTGTCGTTTCGACAGTCAACTTCTCACTCTCTTCACTTCTCCTCTACGTAGCGGCTTTGATCTCTTCCTTGTTCGCCTCACTATAACCGTGTTTTCGGAAGGAATGGTCCATGTTCCTCGGTGGTTTCACCTTCTTCGTCGGCTCTGCTTTCAATGGCTTTGCTCAAAACATCGCCATGCTTCTCATCGGTCGTATTCTACTCGGTTTCGGTGTCGGATTCGCCAACCAAGTAAGTTCTAAATTGTTAACTTGACGAAGAAGCAACAACCACGGCTGTATTGTACTAATAAGCTTTTTGGTTTCAGTCTGTTCCGGTTTACCTCTCGGAAATGGCCCCACCGAATCTAAGAGGAGCCTTCAACAATGGGTTTCAAGTAGCGATTATATTCGGTATCGTTGTTGCAACCATCATCAACTACTTCACTGCACAGCTGAAAGGCAACCTCGGATGGAGAATCTCACTAGGGTTAGCTTGTGTCCCTGCAATGATGATCATGATCGGAGCTCTGATCCTTCCCGACACTCCGAACTCCCTCATCGACCGTGGCTTCACCGAAGAGGCCAAGAAGATGCTTCAATCTATCCGAGGAACCAATGAAGTCGATGAAGAGTTTCAAGATCTCATTGACGCGAGTGAGGAGTCTAAGCAAGTGAAACACCCGTGGAAGAACATCTTGCTTCCTCGTTACAGACCACAGTTGATCATGACTTGCTTCATTCCTTTCTTCAGCAGCTTACCGGATCAATGTCATTACATTCTATGCGCCTGTTCTGTTTCAAACCCTAGGGTTCGGTAGCCAAAGCCTCGCTCTTATCGGCTATGGTAACGGGAATCACGAGCTCTTGTTGTACATTTGTCTCTGTTTTCACAGTTGATAGGTTTGGAAGAAGAGTCTTGTTCCTCCAGGGAGGTATCCAGATGCTTATCTCTCAGGTAACACACAAAAACCCTAAAACCATATTTAGTTTTCTGACGAAATAATCAACTCTAAAAATCATCATGTGTTTGCAGATTGCTATTGGAATCATGATTGGAGTCAAATTGGAGTGGTTGGAACAGGAGCATAGGGAAATCAGATGCTAATCTATCGTGGCGCTGATCTGCATCTATGTAGCTGGTTTCGCCTGCATGGGGACCATTGGATGGTTGGTACCTAGTGAGATATCTCCACTAGAGATCCGCTCAGCAGCTCAAGCCATAAACGTAGCGGTCAACATGTTCTTCACATTCCTTGTAGCCCAGCTCTTCCTTACAATGCTCTGTCACATGAAGTCGGACTATTCTTCTTCTTCGCAGTGTTTGTCTTCATAATGACGAATTTATCCTACTTGATGTTGCCTGAGACGAAGAATGTACCAATAGAAGAGATGAATAGAGTGTGGAAGGCACACTGTCTGGGAAGGTTTATACCTGATGAAGCTGTTGGTGTTAGTGCTGCTGAGATGCAACAAAAGTCTGTATGATGAATATCATTTTCTTTGGGCAAAAGACACTGAAAAATTTGAAAAGAGAAAGGTGAATAATTAAGAGGATGAAACAATGAAATGTTATTCTTTAAAGAAATCTGCTCTGTTGTTTTATGCAGAGACTTAGATTTTAGTTTATTCTTTCTTATTCAATGTTTCTTTGTTGCTATTGTAAGTTGGGCCTAAAGAAAGTTAAGAAAACAAAAGATACATATAAAAGTTAAAAAATGATATCAGTTTATCTTATGTTTTTGTACTCTTATTTAACATTTTTGTGAATCTTTATTTGAGAACTAAAGAGTTCTGATGTAAAAGCAAGAAATGTAGAATCGAGATTCAGCGAAAATACAAGACACAAAGTAATTTAAAAAACACGTATCTTTTTAATAAAAATCATTTATATAATTTTTTACAACTTGTTTGATCTGATTACACGATGCGACACATATTGATTTTTAATGCACTTAATTTGCTTGACTCAACACATGTTGTTCAAGTCTACCAATTCACTAAACTATGAATCCCAAAATCCTTTGTGTTTCTCTCTAAGAATTACAACAACAAAAGCTTTACCTAATTCTAGGTAAAAAGGAAGATATATATCAAATAATTTTTTTCATTATCTGATATATTATTTCTTAAATTTTAGCATCACCAAAATTTTCAATTTATGATCTAATAATGTTTTTTGAATGCTTATTTCGTCAACCGAACATATAAAAATATTTCACATCATCGTATCTTGATGTTCTCTTTTTTTCTTCCAAAGAGATATATGTTTAAACTAAACATTTTCTTGCAAGAGTTACAAACTAGGATGTGCATAAAAATGAAGCAAGTAAAAATTCGACCAAACTAACCTAATTTATAGCACCTCCAACATGAATTCTCATTGAATATATATATATATATATACTTATTAAATATATATATATATATATACACACACATATATATATATATATATTATAGAAAAATATTCTAACTTTAAAACTCATGGGATATCTTTAAAAACTCAAAATTTTATTTATTATATCATATTTTGCATTGGTCTAACTTGAGACTGATTTTTTATTAATTTACTATGTTTATAAGTTTATACTGTAAATTGGACTGTATTCTATTTGGCATGATTTAAATGGTTTAATTTTGATTGAATATTAGATGATTTTGGGTAAATTTATATAAGCTACTATGCGATACGGCCCAAATGGGGGTCGTCGAGATGATTGATGAGAAGCTTAAATCGGATCGACCAAAAATGTGGTCGATTGATCGTATGTCTTGAATTTACCTTGATAACCTGAAACAAATGTCAAATGGATGAGATCGGTTTATGATATGAGCTAACAAGAAAGATAGACAAAGGAAAATGATAGATAAGGTGGAACCAAGCTGCTTGTTGTGTAACAATCTCATTTTGATCAGAAGATGGTTGAAGTGGATCGAGATGGTGCTTTGCTTGCTGGTTCTGTAACTCTCTCAAGCTCAACTAATATATGGGATGGACGAGATGGATTGACAGACACCTTAAAGCTCTGTGAAAGGAGCCTGATAAGTCTAGATGCTCAAAAGATGCTTCTCACAACACTCTAAAGACTTAAATAATAGTTTTAAAAAAAATAGAAAAAACTGGATTCAAAATTCAAAGTAGAGTTATTTACAAAGATTGAGGACTGAGCTTATAAGAGAAAATCATCTAGGGGCTCTAGATCACAAATCAAACCGTCATAAACAAGACAAGGAAAGCATAATACATGAAAAAATCAGGACAGAAGAAAATGCAATGGCAGAATCTAGCCGTTGGAGATTATTCTTCTTGGCTAGTGAAATGGAATGCTTTAGTCATCTTGAACCTGGACGGTTTTTATGGGATATAGTGAGCTTCCTGGAATGGATCTGATGGATGGATAAGTTCTGATTCGTGCCTAGACTGACAAGGATAGTAGCGTGTTGGAGTTTAGATACCAATGCTCCAAATAAGTAAGTTGAAGTGCAAGAGTACTTCTCCTAATCCTCTGGATGCTGGACACATGTCAAGACGCTGGACATGTCAAGACGCTGGAACTTGGTAAGACGCCTAGGAGACCTTCTGGATGGTTTAGAGTGTCTACTGGCTTCCACAAATAAGGTTGGGTCGGACCGAACTGAATTGGTTGACGACTTTCCTCAACTGATGTTAGTTGATCGGTTTCTGGAAAATGATTGTAATCTTCAAAATTTCTTGACAAATTCTTCGATTTTGGGGTTTCTGGAAGCTAAGAAGTCTAGACTTGGAGTTTCATGATGGTTATGGAGAGTCCTCTTCATGGATTGCTGAAATTCACTTATCTTTCTGGTCCGGATAGATTTTGGGATGATTTCATTTGGGCTTGAAACCTTCATGAGTGTAGAATACATTAAAATTGGCTTCATGGTGAAAACCCTTCTAGTTTGTAAGATATGGCATTTTGAGTGCACATAAATCCTGGTTGGCGCCTTGGTTGGTTGAGTGTTGGGTCGACCTCCTGTTCAGCTACTGGTTTGATGGCTGCATCATACCCTCCCCATTGGCAAAGTTTCGACCTTGAAGTTGGATAACCTGCACCAAGATAGAGCAAGTCAGGTCTCATTCTCCTTTGAGAGTCTAGAGTCCACTACAAGAAAACTCGTCCATTACTAGGGCAAGTTTTCCTCGTTAGTTCCTAGTAAATGGCTTTTTACTAGGAACTTACGAGGAAACGCGTTTCGTCGAAACACGTTCATCGGTAAAGCCTTTTTCCTCGTAAATTTGTATTAACCACTTTCCTCATAATTTCCTAGTAACCACTTTCCTCGTAATTTCCTAGTAACCACTTTCCTCGTAATTTCCTAGTAACCACTTTCCTCGTAATTTCCTAGTAATGCTTTACTAGGAATTTACTTCGAAATGTTTCCACTTTCCTCGTAATTTCCTAGTAATGCTTTACTAGGAATTTGCTTTGAAATATTTTCCCTATTAAAAAAATAACTAAAATAAATATAAACAATATATTTAAAAAAAATTAAAGAATCCAAATTATAAATAAAAAAGAAATAACAAAATATTTTATAAATAACTAAATATTTAAGTTTAAATTCATATACAATTAAAGAGAAAAAAAACTAAACTACGGATGTTGCTTGTTAAATTGACGAACGAAGTCGTCATCCCGGCTCGACAACTAGTATCATTTAAAAAAAACAGTTAAAAAAATTAAATCAACCTAATCTAAATTCCCTAAACTAACCACCTAATCTAAATTCCCTAATCTAACCACCTAATCTAAATTCCCTAAACTAACGACCTAATCTAACCACCTAATCTAAATTCTCTAATCTAACCACTTAAGTAGGAAATAGAGAGAACCTTAAGAGAATTCAGAGAGAAGCTTACTACAATGAGAAATCGGATTGCTCGAGTTTATATAAGGAATTTTGTTTCCTTGTAAGGCCCTAGTAACATTACTAGGCCTTTACGAGGAAATAGCTATGCCCGTGTTTTTATTTCCTCGTAAGTCCTAGTAATACCATTACTAGGACTTTACGAGGAAACTGCTTTACTAGGAAATAGCTATGCCCGCGTTTTTTCCTCGTAAAGTCCTAGTAATGTTATTACTAGGACTTTACGAGGAAACAACTATGCCCGCGTTTTCTCTTACTAGGGCTTACGAGGAAAAGGTTTGTAAATCCCTAAACTCGAAACCCCAAACCCCAAACCACAACTTCCTTAACTTATAACCTCTTCTACAACCAAACTCCTAACCTCTTCTACACCTAAACCCCAAATTTTCAAAACTAAACAACCTAATATAAGTTCCCTAAACTAACCACCTAATCTAAATTCCCTAAACCCTAACCTTAAACCTAAACCCTAAACCTAACCCTAAACCTAAACCAACTTCATAACTTATACCTATACATCTTCATAAACCCCAAATCACAAATTTTTTAAAAAAAACTAAAGAAGTATACAGTCATCGGAACGGTTTTTATCAACCCCACATAGCTTTCCTCGAACTATCTACCTGAAGAAAAGCCCCAAGCTATTTCTTTGAGGAAAAGCTATGAGGAGTTGATAAGAAACTATTATGTTGACTGTGAACTCCTTTCAGTTATAATTGAGTATTTTCTATTTGTTGTTGTGTTTCAAATGAATCACCATATGGTGGTATTTATAGAAATTTTCGAATCTGAGAATTTACTAAGAAATTGCTAGGAAAAGTAGGTACAAAATTTAAATTCGATATTTTCTATCTAGTTCCTCTTAATTTCGTAGTAACAAAACTCATTCCTCTTAATTTCGTAGTAAGCAATTACTAGGACTTTACGAGGAAACTGCTTTACTAAGAAATAGCTATGCCCGCGTTTTTTTCCTCGTAAAGTCCTAGTAATGTTACTATGACTTTACGAGGAAACTGTTTTCTCGTAAGTATACGAGAACCTTACGAGGAAACATGGTTTCCTCGTAAACTCGAAGTAAACTCGTAGTAATTTTACGAGGAATTATTTTCCTAGTAAAGTTTCCTAGTAAATGCTTAGTTTTCTTGTAGTGGTCTTACCTTGGTAAAATTTTGGTTTGTTGATGCATGATGCATCTGGTGGCTCTCTTATTATAAGATATGGAAGGATCACGCCTATGCTCTGGACATGCCCATTGCGTCTCTTCTAGATTTGTTGGTCCTTCACACTTCTAGTTGACTTTGTTCTGACCATCTTTGGGGTTACTTCTCCTAGTAACAAAAGAGTATCCGGTTGGGTCTCTTTGAAACTTTCTTTCTTACAACCTGCATTGGTCTCAACATTCTGGACAAAAACCAAGTGAATTGTATCTGATACTAGAATCTTATGAACAAAACTAGTTATGGACGAATTCACCTTGGGCGCATCAGCAAGTTGAAGAATGATATTCTTCTTTGACAACTTTTGTAGTTTGTTGGTTCTTCTTACAACTTATGACCTTCTTCTGGTCTAATTCCTGGATCAAAACTTATTGGCAAAGACAAGTGGATTATATCTGGATAATCAAGTGTCATGGACGTCTTAAGATCAGAAAACTTACCTTTCCTTAGGCTGAATTTGAATGGCACTGGTTCAACATCTCCTTGATCTAGTTTTTGGCCAACATCTAATAACATCATGGTGGTTGTGTCTGGACTTTGGACCATGTACTGCTCCTTGGTTCCTAACCATGTCTCACCTTCTTTTGAACAAGATAAGTGCATTAACCTTTTCATGTAATCAATAAGAACATGAGTGTCCATTGTGAAACTTACATTGAGCTTAGGCATTTGAAAAACCTATTGTTCAACTTTCGGTTTCTACTTGTTGGGTGGCTCATAATTGATCATAAGCCCTTTTTCTTTCTTTGGGACCTCCGTAAGAATAGAACTCTCCTTGTTACATCTTTAACATGAACATAGACGCTTAGACCAGTACCTAAAGGTAGTGTTAGATAGTTAACTTGGTATGATATTTTAATCATCGCTTTTGGTTCATTAAGCAACATGGGTGGTATGATATCTTGAGCTTTCTCCTGGTACATCACGTGGGTTAATGCTGATGGATCTTCTCCTTTAGGTTCCTCAAGACCTGTTACGACGCCATTTGAAAAAGACAAATGCATGAATCTAGAATTGGGAACCAACAAATCAGATTGAATAAAACTATCACTATAATTCAATTTTATTTTCTAGTGATGTTTCTTTCAATAATTTTTAGTTTGAAAAACTACAGAAAAATGTTCTCTCATATGAAATCTATAACATGTCTGATCTTTAAAAATGTTAGAGTAAGAAGACTTACCTTGTACAGTGCTGGTCGAGTTGGGAAATAAGCATGTCTCTAAATTGGTTTCTTTAAACAACATGTATTGCCTTGTGGCTTGAGATTTCCTATGGTCCATTGAAAGTTCGGTTCCTGGGGGTTCTTCTATAATGAATTTATCCTTATTAAGCCCTGTTATTACACCTCTTGACAAAGACAAGTGCATCATAGTGTTGATGGGTAAATTAGAAACCGATTTGTCAAGTGTGGAACTTATCTCGGCTTTTGATTTTGTTTTGCTCAAGGTGTTGTAGCCGAAACTTTTCGTGGTCTCCCCGGCCTTTGGAATGTCATATTGTTGGGTTAGACCATAGGTCATGTTGTGTCTCTAGTCTGTCCGAAAGTGTGCTCGTAGAATCAAGTCTTTTGGACTCTCTTGTGGCACTTCTTTTTGTGCCTTTTTAGACCATGGGTTGGAAACTTCCTTGAGTATAATTCATGGATTTGGGAGTCTGAAAGTTGGTGTGCATAATTTTTCCTCATGACTTCCTTAAGGTTTCTCCAGGTGGTGATAGTGGGCTCCTTGTAAAACCGCCTATCGTCTTCTTCTTATACCCACCATTTAAAGGCTTTTGCTCTAAGTTGATCAATGACATAAGCTAGTCTCTCTTTCTTCAGCATGTTATTGTAATTGAACCATTCATCAGGATTTCTTTTCCACCTTAGATAACCTCTTTTTCCTCAAAATGTAATGGTTGTGAGTTTGAGAAGTTGGATGTGATTTGATCTTTGAAGGATCTTGCTGGTTTGGTTCGACATAGAACGTTTCTGGTCCATCTCTAAATATACTTTCTCTTTCATGTGGCCGTTGGTGTTATACCTGATTTCTTTTCCCCATCCGAGCAATCAATCATTGAGCTCTTGTATAGCTTTCTACTGTTAGGTTAATGTTGCCATTTGGTGATGGCTTTATACTTCCTCTCCCATTTATTCCTGAAAACAATCTAACAAGATCAAGTGAAGATATAGAGAAGTTCAGGTCGAGCAAAAGAACAGTGAATAGCACAACTTAGACTAAACAAAAAAAAATGCAATGCTTGGACTGATATAATATAAACTATGCAAATATAATTTTTATTTTGGTTTTGTTGATGCAAAGTCTAATCGAAGATAATATAAAATGATAATAAACACAATGGAAAGAAAAACTAACAATGATATATGTTTTTAAGTTTTTAGTTTAAGAAATGAAATAAATCGAGAAATATGCAACAAATGATATAATCTATGATGAATGATTTTTTTTTTTGTGATTTTTAAATTCAAAATGGACCTAATGCAAGTGGGGAATGTTACTAAACTATACTGGAAACAAAATATTGGATGCAAAACTAACACTGATTTTTTTTAGTTTTATTAGTATGCAAAACACTCCCTAGACATTATTTGCAAATTGATTTTACACATGTTTTCTGTAATATCACTTTCACTAAAAAAAATGACATGACATACTAGAAATAATGACATGACTTATGACTAAGACTATCCACAATGGTTTCAAGATTCAACACCTTCGACCTTATCTTCTAACACTCAACATCATTTTCTCTTTCTTACACCTCATCATTCAACACACATTCAACTTTTAACCACTATAATAGTTTTGTTTGATAAATTTCAACACCTTATTTTCTCAATTAATAATTATTTTAATCTATATCTAAATTAAATAAACTTAATTTCTATTTATAGAGAATTTAAAATGATATATTATTATGTATAATAAATAAAAATAAATTATTTATTTCATAATAAGATTATTGATTTTAAATAGAGAAATATCTTACGATAGCCCTAGAAAAGTTTTTATCATAAAATAGTTTTTAAAGAGAAAAATAACCAAAATAGACTTTATTAAAGAGTGTAAATATACATTTACCCATAAGGTTAATGAATCTAGACCTAGGGTGTAGAGTTATAGGGTGAAGTGTTGAGTGTGAGTTTAAAATTTTTAAAAATAAAAATTGAAAATTAAAAATTGCAAAATAAAAAGGACTATTTCGGTCATTTTCTTTGTTAAGGGATATTTTGTTGACAAAAACTTAAAAAAATTATTTGACAGAATTTCTTTTAAATAACTAAGAGGATATGAAAATATCAAAAATCTGTAGAAAGGAACATGTATCGTTAGTGGCCCCACTTTCTTCTTATTCAACATGTTGAATAATCCATATAATCAATTTTTATTTTTCAATTAGAGTATGGTAATAACATATACATCATCATTAAAATAAATTTATTCAAAATTAAAATTAAATAAAATAATTATAGAATATAAAATATCTTTAAAAATTTAAAAATATTATTTAAGTATATTTTTATATGCATACAATTTTTATTACTAACCAAGATTTTCAAAAATTTATACATTCTTTTTATGAATTATAAATTTTTATTTGTACCATTTGTTTCTTTTTGATATCTATAAATTTTAGAAATTCTGTTTAGTTTATTTTTTTTTCGCAATTATACAAGTTTATATCAATCTTTTAATTTTATACAAGTTAGTTTAATATAGCTTAACCAAAAGAAATAAATAAAAATGTATCTAGAATTATAGCTTTAAATATATAAATCTCAATTCTTAAATATATAATAATAAATTAAATTGTTTATTTTTCTTAGTTTTAATTTTTACTAAATAAAATGTTGATATAAAAATAATAAAATCAAAATATTAATAGTATTTTATTTCTAAATATAATTAAATTTTATTTATCACTGCACATGGTGTAGAAAAACACCTAATTAAACCAACTATATGCAAACAATTTGATATAACCTATGCTATCAAATATATATAATTTTTTTTCTTTTATGATGTAAGCATGAAATAACACTTTTTTCTTATAGGATGCAATATAATTGAAATAAAATAATTATGATATGCAAGCAACCTAAATAAGTAAATGCAGATTCATTTTTTGAAATGAATGCACAAAATCTAAAGTGGTAAGTGGAGCTCGGGGAATGAATGCAAACAGCCTAATGGATAAAATTTTGAATCCTATATGATCTATCACGAAATTACTTGTTTCTTACCTCTTTTTTTTTTTGGTTTTCAGTTTATGGTGAACAAGAACAACAAAACAATGCAGAAACGGTTTCGTGGGTTTTACGATTTCTAAATGGAAAACAAATGCAAGCAAATATGAAATGCAAGGATAGATGTCACATGAGTCAGAAGCTTTAACTCTGATACCATATGATACAGCCTAGAATAGAGGTCCTCCAGATGATTGATGGAATCTTGAAACGGATCGACCAAGACCAAGGATGTTGTCGACTGATCGATATGTCTTGAATCTACCTTGAAACAAATGCAAAATGGATGAAATGCGGTTTATGATATGAACTAAACAAGAAAAATAGACAAAGGAAAATGATAGACAAGGTGGAATCAAGCTGCTGGTTATGTAACACCTCAGCTTGATCAGAAGATGGTTAAAGTGGATCGATGATGCTTTACTTGTTGGTTGTGTAACTCTCTCAAACTTAGCTAATGGATGGGATAGATGAAATGGACTGATAGACACCACAAAGCTCTGTGAAAAGAGGTCTTGATCCGTCCAGATGCTCAAGAGTTGCTTCTCACAACACTCTAAAAACTTAGGGAGGTTTATTGTACCAGTTTTTATCTAAATCTCTCTTTATTGTATCTAGGATTTATCAAAATTCTTTCAAATCCAACCTTATTAGATTAGTCATTTATAAAAATTCTTTAAAGTTTCCCTTATTGGAAAATGAGGATTTCATTTGTAAAATATATCAATAATTATTTTGATTATATGAAAAATGATTTACAGCTAAATTTGGTAGACACAAATACCACCTCATGAGTTGGTATTTGAAGAAAAATTGATTTTTTTTTTCATTTGAACATTCATCCATTGTATAAGTTATCAATTGAGAAGCTACTGGAAAAAAGGTCAATTTTGTGATTAATTTGTTTCTCTTATAGTTACTCGTCTTGAAACCCAGTTTCAAAGAATAGAGTCCGATCGCAGATAAAATCAAACAAAAAGTGGTGGATCGTGTAGATTGTGAATAAAAGAATCCACCATAAAAAACTCTCTCTTTCTCTCTGAAGAATTGATTTTTGTAGTTTAAGTTGGATTATGGGGAAGCTAATGATTTCAGGATGGTCTCGCTCAACAGAGAAATAATTGGACAAACGACAATGGACGTCTTTGCTTTATAGACCATTGACATCTCTTTTTAAATGTTTAACTACTACATATTAATTGGTGGTTCTTTGTGATTTTTTTCCTTATAGTAGCTGCAAGTCAGTTACTCAGATTCAAGAACATTTCCAACCACATGGAGCAGAAAATGGCATACCTAGATGAGTAAAAACTCTATTTTTTTTTCTTTTTTAGTAAAAACTCTATTGATTATAAAACTTCCGTTTTAGTCTATTATAGAATCATCATGTAACTAGCATAAGAGAGTTTACAATAGTGTAGCTATGACTCATATATCAGTTACTATATGTTTCTTTCTGAAGCCAAATCATGTTCTGCAAATATTTATCTGTTAATTCTGGGTAGTGAAATCATATTCTTTGGGAGCACTCGAATGAGTCACACCATGAAAAAAACGCACCGTTTTATGCTCTGAGGCGAACAGGGCGACCTATCTCTTCTTGGTCACGTAACTTCGTCGGCGCCGTCAACGGATTGCCGATGGAGATTCAGTCGGCCTCTTCTCAAGAGGAAACGATGGCGCAGCCTCCTCCTGTTGAGTCTGGTACTCGCAAAGGATCCTGGGTTAACGCGGTGCAGAATCAAAAAGTGCTTACAAAGTTTGATTTGGAGATTACGATAACAGATGGTGTTGGTTCGGTAACAGTGCCGGAAGACGTGCTTAAGGATGCGCCTCCATCATGGGAGGACTTCCTAGTAGGAAAATTTATGGACAGTGCTCCATATATTGCTAAAGTTCATGTCATTGTCAATAAGATTTGGGCAATGGGAGATACAACGCAGATGATCGATGTGTTTGATGTTAACTCAACGACCATGAAATTTCGGATAAGTAACCCAATTATCCATAACAAGATTGTTCGTAGAGGCATGTGGAATCTCGCTGGTATACCAGTAGTGATGTTTAAATGGACTCCATTCATAGAATCCAAGCAGATGGAGAAGAAATCTGTCCCGTTATGGGTACACCTTCACAATGGCCCTATGAATATGTTTCCGTGGAAAGGACTCAGCGTTGTGTCAAGCCCTGTTGGAGCTCCAGTCAAACTTCATCCGGAAACGTTTCAATGTCTCGACATGAAAGTTGCAAAGATTTTTGTCAATGCAGATCTATCCAAGGATTTACCAAAGACAATGTACTTTAACTTTCAAGGAAGGAATACTCGTGTTGATTACATGTATCCATGGTTACCAACGAAGTGTCCTAACTGTGGAAAACGGGGACATCTTGAGAAAGCTTGTCTTGTCCAAATATTAACATCGGAGGATACACAAGTGGATAACAAATCAGATCAGGAGGTAGAAGTGAGATCGGAAGAGGTGCATGTGGAGAACGAGAAGGAAAACAGAATCTCGGAAATTATGGTTGGAGAAGACCAAAACAAAGGGGCTTATGAGAAGGAGAGTGAACATGGGATTGAGGTGAAAGTAACAGAGGGGAATGAGACAGATCAGAGTGTAGAAAACAATGAAGAAGAGGTGAATAATTCAAGGGAAAAAGAGATACAACATCAAGAAGGTTGGCCATCACCTGCAAAAGCTTGTCGATCACCAAACAACTCAAAGTTGGAATTTGGACAAGTCTCAGTATTATCAAACTCTCGCTTCTCCATACTCAGCACTGAAGAAGAGGGTGAAATAATTGAAGAAAGTGATGAGTGTGAAGAAAGCATGAGGTGTGATACGGCAGAGAAGGACAAGGAGGAAAACAATTTGAATATGGCTGTTCAATCGGAAAAGCTCAGTAAAGTGAAGCAGCAAAGAGGAAAAGAAATGGTTATTCCTAGGTAGTCTCTACCGAGGGGGTCAAAAGATAATCACAAGTTTCTCTCTGATTCTACTGCTCAAAAAGCAAAGGAAGGATCTTCTCTTCCTTTGAATAAAAAGAACACCCGAATTATTCATTAATGTATGGTTTCTTCTGGAACATCAGAGGATTCAACAAATCTATCGAACACTCTTTAGTTCGAGAATGGATTAGACAAGGATCTTTTCAGTTTGGAGGAATGCTGGAAACGAGATTTAAGGAAGGGAAGGTCAATCAGGTTATGTCGTCGGTTTTTAAAGGCTGGTCATGCATTTCAAATTATGAGTACAATACGAGGGGGAGGATATGGGTTGTATGGAACCCGAAAACAAGAGTTACTCCATGTTTTAAAAGTGGGCAAGTTATTACATGTTCCATTCTTATGGAGGTAAAAGAAGACGAGATTTTTTGTTCTTTTATTTATGCCTCAAGTTCTATGGAGGAGAGGAAGGATCTGTGGGAGGATTTGAAAGCTCATCATGATTCACCTATGATAAGAAATAAGCCATGGCTTATATTTGGAGATTTTAATGAAATCTTAGATATCGAAGAACTTTCGGGGCATGAAGAAAATTAGTTCCAGTTGAGTGGAATGCGAGACTTTCAGAGTGTTGTCAACCATTTTTCTTTGATGGATATGGGATACCAGGGTCCTAGATTAACATGGTGCAACAAAAGAGACAATGCACTTATTTGCAAAAGATTAGACAGAGTGCTTATGAATGATGCTTGGATGCAAGCTTATCCTCACTCGTATAGTGTGTTTGAGGCAGGAGGGCGCTCAGACCACTTACGATGCCGGATTATGATCCAACATGAACTGATGAAACCGAAAAGATCTTTCAAGTTCACGAATGCACTTGCTGATATGCCTGAGTTCAAGCCATTAGTGGAGAGTTTTTGGAACTCAACAGATCCACTATTTAACTCAACATCGGCGCTATTTCGTTTCTCTAAGAAGTTAAAGGAACTGAAACCAATGCTTCGACAGCTGCGTAAGGATAAGATAGGAGACGTCACGAAAAATACTAAAGAAGCTTGGGTTCAATTATGCGCTTATCAGACAGCAACATTAGCCACTCCAAACTCCGAGTTGATGAGGGAGGAATCAGCTGCTTTTGATCGATGGAGTTTTCTGTCGTCGCAGTTAGAAGAAAAGATTCTTAGCCAGAAAGCGAAAGTTCATTGGTAAGTGTTGGGGATGGTAATAACAAACAATTTTATCAGGCTGCGAAGGTTCGGGAAGTAAGAAACTCCAGACGAGAAATAAAGAGAAGAGATGGTACAATGGCAACAAGTCAGGATGAGATCAAAGCGGAGGCTGTGAATCATTTTAATACGTTTCTTAATCATAAGCCCACAAGCTACACTGGTATTGACGATGAGGAAATCAATAATTTTCTGGGGTTTGAGTGTGAAGAGATAGATAAACAAGCTCTTATTTGACAAGTCTCTGAAGAGGAGATAAGAACTGTTTTATTTGGAATGACGAGTGATAAATCTCTGGGGCCAGATGGATTCACTTGTGAATTTTATAAAGGTTGTTGGTCAATTATCAAGAAAGATTTTGTGGTGGCAGTTCAATCCTTCTTTGATAAAGGGTTTTTACCCAAAGGGATCAATTCAACCATTTTAGCTTTAATCCCAAAGAGAGAAACATCAATTACGATGGGAGATTACCGGCCTATCTCATGTTGCAACGTCATCTACAAAGTGATCTCAAAGCTCTTGGCGAGAAGGCTGAAATCAGTACTACCAAAGTTCATAGCTCCTAACCAATCTGCTTTCGTCAAAGATCGTCTTCTGATGGAAAATGTCCTCCTCGCATCGGAGCTAGTGAAAAGTTATCATAAGAATAACATTGCCTCAAGATGTGCAGTTAAGATCGATATCTCTAAGGCTTTCGACTCAGTTCAATGGATCTTTCTTCGAGCAATTCTCAAGGCGGTAAAAATACCAGATAAGTTTGTTGAATGGATCATAAAAATGTGTTGAATTGGCCTCTTTTTCGATTCAAGTAAATGGAGAACTAGCGGACTATTTCAATAGTTCTAGAGGTCTGAGGCAACGATGCTCTTTATCGCCATATCTATTTGTCATGTGCATGGAAGTTCTGTCCAAGTTACTTGACAAGGGTCCAAGTTACTTGACAAGGTGGCTGCGGACAAACGGATTGGGTACCACCCATATTGTGAAGATCTGAAACTCACACATCTTTGTTTTGCCGATGATCTCTTGGTTTTTGCAGACGGGAAACAAAAATCAATGGAGGGTATTCTTCAGGTTTTCAAAAGGTTTGAGGAGATATCAGGCTTGTCCATAAGCCTTGAGAAGTCTACGCTATACACTGCAGGGTCACTGATCTGGACAGAGAAGCAATTCTCAGTCATATTCCTCTTGCCTATGGTTCATTATCGGCTCGCTATTTGGGCTTACCACTCATGACCAAGCTCATGTCTTCTAATGATTACTCTCCTCTGGTTGAGAGAATTTGAAAATGAATCACTTCTTGGACTGCACGTCAGTTGTCTTTCGCTGGGAGACTGCAGTTAATAAATACAGTCATACATAGTCTCACAAACTTCTGGATGTCTGTATATCAGTTTCCAAAAAAATGTATTAAAGAAATTGATTAGTTGTGCTCAGCTTTTCTCTTGTCAGGTCCAGCAATGAACTCGAAAAAGGCTAAAGTTATGTTGGCAGAGGTTTGCAAACCAAAGGAAGAGAGAGGACTTGGTTTGAGATCATTGGAGGAGACTAATAAAGTATGTTGTCTGAAGCTTGTTTGGAGGATACTGTCTGGAGATTCGATGTGGGTTAGGTGGTTGAATCGGTATCTGATCAGAAAAGGATCTTTTTGGACAACAAATGATAAGAGTAGCATGGGTTCCTTGATTTGGAAGAAAATCTTAAAAAGCAGAAACCTTGCCACCTCTCTTACTCGGACTAAAATTCGAAGTGGAGCAACAGTCTCTTTCTGGTATGATGATTGGTCGCAGCTGGGCAGGATTATCGATATCACTGGAACACGAGGAAGAATTGATCTCGGGATTCCTATGACCGCAACTGTCGAATATGCAGTTCAAGTCTATCGGAGTCGCAGACATCGAGTGGGGAGTTTTATTGACATAGAAAAGGAGATTCTGAAACTTCGAACGCAAGGTTTGTCTACAGAGAAAGACTCTCGACTCTGGAAGGGGAAGTGAGATCCTTTTAAGCCGAGCTTCAGTACAAGCCAGACATGGCAGCTGACGAGAGTGCAGTCGCCGCGGGTTAATTGGTCTCCGGCGATCTGGTTTCACGGTGCCACACCGAAATACTCAGTTCTCACTTGGCATGCTGTCCAGGATCGTATAGCTACAGGGGTGAGAGTGCAGAAATGGAGCCCAACCACAGACCCTCACTGCATCCTCTGTACCGGTCATCTGAAAACTCGGAAACATCTTTTTTTCTGCTGTTCGTACACTCAGCAAATATGGAAGGGATTAACTAAAAATCTGTTGGGTTCCTGCTACACAGAAGACTGGAATGGCGTTCTAAATCTTCTGGTAGATAATGGAAGGAACAAGACGGAGAAGTTTCTTCTGAGATCTGCCTTTCAATGCTCCATTCATACCATTTGGAGGGAAAGAAATGGGAGGAAACTGTTGAATGTCAAACCCACTATTTGGACGGCAATGGGAATGGGTGATGAGCAAAGTCAAGAATGGAGGGCTTGGTCATTTTGTCTACACCAACTTCTTACCAACCCTCTTAAAATTTTCCTATAAATACCTTGGTTGCTCATTGTTGCAAATCATCCCAAAACCAACAATCCTTCTAGCTCATTAAGAAGATTGTTGTATCTTTCTCTCTTTGTAATTCACTTTGATCATAATAGTGAATATTCTGATTGTGTCCGAGGAAGTAGGCAAATTTGGCCGAACCTCGTTAAATCTCTGGTGTTCTTTATTTTCAATAGCTTATATAGTTGAGTGATTATATTGTGCTAAGAAATTACCGATATTGTAATTTTCTAGTACAATATTACGCTCGCTATAACAAACGCTTCCGCATCAATTGGTATCAGAGCCTGGTTATTCTGAGTATGCTCTGTGGTTGCAGTTTAATCTGAACTTCCACATCAGAAAAAATATCTTAGCAGTTTGAAGCTATTGAAAATTTGTAGTTTGGGATGGAGACCAGCAAAGAGAGTTCCGCATCAGACAAAATTTCATCACCCTCTGTTTGGGCGAGACCTCCTGTGGCGAATGCAAAATTGGTGGTAGAAATTTTTGATGGCACCGGACATTTTGGAATGTGGCAAAGTGAGGTCTTAGACGCTTTGTTTCAGCAAGGTCTAGACACCGCTATCGAAGAAGAAAAACCAGAAGAAATAGAAGAGAAAGATTGGAAGACGATGAATAGATTGGCCTGTGGAACAATTCGGTCATGTCTCTCCAGAGAACAGAGATATGCATTCTCGAAGGAAACCTCTGCACGTACATTGTGGATGGCGTTAGAAGAAAAGTTCTTGAAGAAGAATAGTCAAAATAAACTTCACATGAAGAAGAGACTATTTCGCTTCACTTACTCCCCTGGCACTACTATGAATGCTCACATCACCAGCTTCAATCAGCTGGTCACTGACCTACTGAATATGGATGAGAGTTTCAAAGATGAAGATTTAGCTTTGATGTTGTTGGCATCACTTCCTGAAGAGTTCGAGTTTCTGGAAACAACTCTACTTCATGGGAAGGCGGAAGTAAATCTAAGTGAAGTATGTGCGGCCTTATATAGCTATGAATTAAGGAGGAAAGACAAGCAAGAAGGCTCAAGTGGAGAATCTGAAGCTTTGATGGCAAGAGGCCGTCCACAACATTGGAAAGCTGGAAAGAAAGGGAGATCGAAGTCGAGACCAGGCAAAGATGAATGTGCATTTTGCCGAGAGAAAGGACATTGGAAGAAAGATTGCCCAAAGTTGAAAAACAAGGCCAAACCTGATAAAGGGAAGTCCATAGCGGAGACAAACGTAGCTGACTGTGAAGATTCAGAGTATTCACTAGCTACTTCATCAACGGGCTCTCTTGGAGTATGGATATTAGATTCAGGTTGCAGCTATCATATGTGTCCTCATCGGGATTGGTTCCTTGATCTGAAGAAGGTTGCAGGTGGTGTCATATACACTGCAGATGATACGGCCCTTACCACGTTGGGGATTGGTTCAATTCGTTTGAAAAATCAAGATGGATCAATCTTTACATTAACGGGTGTTCGCTATGTACCGAAACTGACGAAAAATCTCATTTCTGTGGGAATCCTAGAATCAAAGGGATTCGAAGTGAGATCGAAGGATGGTGTTATGAAGATCATCTCTGGTGCACGTGTGGTATTGAAGGGTACTCGACAGAAGAACAACTTGTATTACTATCTTGGTAATACTGAAGTTGGCGTAGCAGCAACAACTTCTAGTGGTGATCAAAGTCCCGAAGCATTCAATTTATGGCATATGCGATTGGGACATGCTGGAGAAAAATCCTTGAATTCACTCATTAGTCAAGGATTACTGAAAGGAGTGCAGACCTACAAGTTAGACTTTTGTGAACATTGTACAAAAGGAAAGCAGACAAGGGTGAAATTCGGAACAGCAATCCATAAGACTGAAGGCATAATGGATTATGTTCACTCAGATGTATGGGGTCCTTCCAAAACAAGCTCTTTAGGAGGGAAACACTACTATGTCACCTTTGTGGATGATTATTCACGTAGAGTATGGGTGTACGTGATGAAGAAGAAAGATGAAGTGTTTGAAGTCTTTGTCAAATGGAAGAAAATGATGGAAACTCAAACAAACAAGAAGATCAAATGTCTTCAGACAGATAATGGCGGAGAATACAAAAATCATTCATTTTCAAAATTATGTGAAGACGAAGGCATCAAAAGACACTTCACCGTCAGGTCTACACCGCAGCAGAATGGGGTGGCAGAACGCATGAATCGAACATTGCTGGAGAAAGTTCGATGTATGTTATCCAATGCTGGATTGGGTAAAGAGTTTTGGGCTGAGGCTGTTACATATGCGTGTCATCTCATTAATCGATTACCGTCAGCGGCTATTGATGGTAAAACACCATTTGAGAAATGGTATGGGAAACCTGCAACTGATTATGAGTCTTTGCATGTATTTGGTTCCACTGTATACTACCATGTGAAGGAGTCGAAGTTGGATCCAAGAGCAAAGAAAGCAGTCTTCATGGGGATAAGTTCCGGCATAAAAGGTTATCGTTTATGGTGTCCGGAAACGAAGAAGATAATTTTCAGTAGAGATGTCACCTTTGATGAATCTACTATGCTGAAGAAGGAGAACATGAAGAAACAAGATGGAAATTCAAAACAGGTGGAGTTTGATACAATGATGATTCCAGCAGATGAATATGATTCTTCTATGCCCGAAGAAGAATTAGAAGAAGAAGATGAAGAAGAAGTTCAAGCCCAAGAACTTCCTCAGCAATTTGAACCAATTGCAAGAAGAAAGCCACGAAGAACAATAAAGAAGCCTGCTCGTTTTGATGATATGGTGGCTTACGCACTTCCAATTATAGATGAAGGTATTCCCACTACATTCACTGAAGCAATTCACAGTTCAGATGAAGAAAATTGGAGAATAGCCATGGATGAAGAAATGCAGTCACTTCACAAGAATGAAACATGGAGATTGACTAGTTTACCGAAGGGAAAGAAGGCAATTGGGTGCAAATGGGTGTATGCAATAAAAGAAGGATTTCCTGAAAAAAATGATGTCCGCTACAAAGCAAGATTGGTGGTCAAAGGCTACGCACAGAAAGAGGGTATTGATTATAATGAAGTATTTTCTCCAGTTGTGAAACATTCCTCTATACGAATGGTGTTGGCTTTGGTAGCGCAATTGGATTTGGATCTAATCCAAATGGATGTAAAAACTGCATTTTTACATGGAGACCTAAAAGAGGAGATCTACATGACTCAGCCAGACGGGTTCAAAGTTGCTGGAAAAGAAGACCTAGTATGCAAACTTGAAAAATCGCTATACGGCTTGAAGCAATCACCGAGACAATGGTACAAGCGATTTGACAAGTTTATGATGCGGCTGAAATACACCAGAAGCAAATATGATAATTGTGTGTATTTTCGCAAGCTATCAGATGGATCCTTTATTTATCTTCTACTATATGTAGATGATATGTTAATTGCTTCCAAGAGTCAGACGGAAATTGAGAAGCTGAAGATTCAATTGAAAGGGGAGTTTGAAATGAAGGATCTTGGTGAAGCTAAGAAGATTCTTGGTATGGAGATCACACGAGATAGAGAGCTGAAGAAGCTAAGCTTGACGCAGAAGGGATTTTTGAAGAAGGTACTAAAGCGTTTTGGCATGAATGAAAATTCAAAACCAGTTAGTACTCCACTCGCTCCTCATTTCAAGCTTGATGCCTCTATGTCACCAAAGAATGATGATGATCGAAAATACATGTTGAAAGTGCCATATGCCAATGCGGTTGGCAGCTTGATGTACGCTATGGTGTGTACAAGGCCGGACATTTCACAAGCAGTTGGAGTAGTGAGCAGGTATATGCATGATCCAGGAGAAGGGCACTGGAAAGCTGTGAAATGGATTCTACGGTACATTCAGAAGACTGTAGATGTTGGATTGATATTCAAGCAAGATAATAACCAGTTCGTCACTGGATATTGTGACTCGGATTTTGCGGGAGATCTGGACAAACGTCGATCAACCACTGGTTACATATTTACTCTTGCAAAAGCACCAGTTAGTTGGAAGTCTACTTTACAATCAACGGTTGCTCTATCTACGACAGAAGCAGAGTACATGGCGATCACAGAAGCTGTAAAGGAAGCAATTTGGCTTCAAGGATTGCTTGGTGAACTAGGAATCATACATAAGTATGTTAATGTATTTTGTGACAGTCAAAGTGCTATTCAACTAGCAAAGAATCAAGTATATCATGCAAGGACGAAGCACATCGACGTTCGACACCACTTTGTAAGAGAGATTATAGAAGAAGGTGGAGCTAGAATTCAGAAAATTCACACTTCTGAAAACCCGGCTGATATGATGACAAAGGTGGTGACTGCAATCAAGTTCCAGCATTGCTTGAACTTGACCAATGTTGTCAAAGTTTAAAGTTATTTTGAAGACACGATCAGAATTTGAGCGAGAGAAGATATAAGAAGTAGGGTTTGCCAAGGTGGAGATTTGTTGAATGTCAAACCCACTATTTGGACGGCAATGGGAATGGGTGATGAGCAAAGTCAAGAATGGAGGGCTTGGTCATTAAGAAGATTGTTGTATCTTTCTCTCTTTGTAATTCACTTTGATCATAATAGTGAATATTCTGATTGTGTCCGAGGAAGTAGGCAAATTTGGCCGAACCTCGTTAAATCTCTGGTGTTCTTTATTTTCAATAGCTTATATAGTTGAGTGATTATATTGTGCTAAGAAATTACCGATATTGTAATTTTCTAGTACAATATTACGCTCGCTATAACAAACGCTTCCGCATCAGAAACATGGCGAGGAACATAAAACATCAGAAGCTCTACTGAAATTCATTGATAAAGGCATACGAAATCGTATCTCATCTCTGCGTGTGAGTGGAAGTCGAAGTTTTGATACTGCAATGGCGTCATGGTTTGCGGCCAGGGAGGAGTAGCGAAGGAAAAAATGTTTTTTTTTCTTTATAGTTTAGAACAAATTCAATAAACTGAAGCACATGTTGTAAAAATATTTTTTTATTTGAATAAATTTAACATTTTTTAAAAAAAAAAGAATGAGTCACACCATGACGGATTGATGTAGCGTTGTTGCTTGTCCGCGAGCTCTGCATCTCAAGTCCCTGTTATGAATTAAATTTTTATAAAATACATAATCAGTTAACTAACAAATCTTTATAGAATATAAAAAAAACATCACGCGCTTAGAATATAAATTCATTTTAAATTTAATTTAACAAATAAGACCAAAAACTTGAAATAAAATAGGAAATTAGAGATAAATTTATTTTGAAAAGAAATACAAACAATACAATGTTTTGTTTATGTTTATATAAAATTTACAAAAAGTTTTATATATGTCAGTTATTAATTTATGATTTTAATGAGAAAATATATTTATCTAAAAGTTTTGAAAATTTTGTTATCTTTTTATTTTATCAAACTATATCATATTTTGCATTGGTCAAATTTGGAACTGTATTTTAAAACTAATGTACCACGTTTATTAATTTATCGAGTATTAATTTATAAAGTTTATACAATATATTTGTATTCTGATGACATAATTTAAATGATTTGATATTCAATGAATTTTTAGGTTATTTTGGGTAAATTATATAACCCATTATAATTTTAGTCAAACAACATAATTTTATGTAAAACTATAGAATTTATAGTTATGTATTTAACTAAATTTCGTCAAAGTTTTAAAAGCATTAAATTATTTTAAGAAACATTGCTTAAAATATCTTCAATAGCAGGCGATTTGAAAATATATATATCAAACTACAAAAGTAGTAGCATTAAATTTTAAAATAGATTCAAAAATTTATATGTGAATAATAAATAAAATTTGTGACTATATCACAAAATGAATCCACTTCCAACTTCTCTTTGCTAGAAACGAATGTACATTCTCCTTTGGTGGTGAAAGGGCTTGTGATGAAAGAAGCCTTATGTTGATGCAGAGCATTGGATATAAAGATAAGTGAGACTGGAATCAAACTCACGGCCTCTCATCTTTTTACATAGATTTCTATGGAGCTCTACCCGATAAATTTACTTGTTATGAGGAAGATGAAACATCAGTTTAATCGGGAGAGAAAACTAAAATCAATCATTGAATGATCGAAACTTTATTTATAATACAAATCGATCGTGAAGTGATCGAACATAACAAAAAGAAACAAAAAAGATTCACGGTATATTTCCATGTAGTTTATTGAAAATTGGGGGTTTTTTTTTTTTGTCATAGAATAGAAAAAAACATAAATTGTATCACAAGGCAAAGCTTGATGCAAGGAAATCATAATTAAAATAGACAGCTGAGAGCCAGTAGGTCTCGCAGAACACCCCGAACGGAAGGGAAGAAAGGCAATAAGACTCCAATGCCCGAGGGAACTTACTTTAAATGTGATTCTCCGAAGAATCTATTATTGTGAAGTTGCCTCAGTGGATAACAAGGATGCCAACCAGCTAGGCCCACTATTGGCGATATAGGACTGATGACGATTGTCCCTTGTGACACTACGCGCAATTGCATTAGCTACAGTGTTGCTAGCTGCAGGCATGAGGTGAAGACTACTTCCCGTAGTAGCATACACCTGTCGAAGTATCTCATAGCTGGTATGATAACTAAAAGGGCTGGATAACGGGTTGGTAAGAGCTTCAGCCGCCCTCGGTGAAGAGAACTCAAAAATTACATTCTTGAATCTCAAATCAATCACAGCAGCGGATGCCCAGGATAAAGCCACTAAGTCAGCCTTCACCGAAGAAGAAATACCACTGAAGGACCGGCGGCTATGAACCAAGGTTTTTCCCGTATCGTCTCTAATTATCCATCCTGCACCGCCCACTGAAGTATCTGGGGACCAGGAAGATCCGACATTACATTTCAAAAACGAAGCAGGAGGTTTATCCCATTCACTAGCCACACACAAGTCGGCACGAGTGACCTCAAAGTTTTCTGCAATGTGACCATGTAGGTTCAACCAAACAAATGCTTCATCCATAGCTGTAGTCAAAATTACCGAGGCCACTGGATTGATATGTTTGAAATAAAACTTATTCCTTGCTTTCCAGATTTGCCAAAGCACCCAAGGGAAAGCTAAACGAACAGAGGCTCCCACACTCTGTTTCTGGCTGCAAGATATAAGATGATGAACATTCAGACACACAGAGTTGGGAGACCAACCCGCTGGAGGTAACGGGAAATTAGCGGTAGCCCACACTGCCCTCGCCGTCGAGCAATGGAACAACGTATGACATATTGTTTCTGGGCCTTGATGACCAATTGGGCACATTGCATCCACACGAATACCCCTTGAACGAAGTTGGGATTTTACCGCAAGAGCTCCAGATAACACTCGCCAGAGAAAGTGTCGGAGTTTTGGAGATGTTTTGGCCTTCCATAGTTTGGACCATATCTGTTTTTCTAACGGAGGCAGAGACATGTGAGTCCCAGAATTGATCTCACCGAGAGTTTCAAGAAGTTTGTAGCCACTCTTCGAATCATACCTCTCATTCTTCGTGAGACCCCAAACCACAGAGTCTGATCTAGAGAGAGAAAACTTTGTGTTGAGGACCAGAGTGATGTCTTCCTCTGCTATTAACTGATGCACCAAACCAATATTCCAAGAGTTAGATTGATCGTCAATTAAATTATGCACTGTCAACGTAAGATCAACCACTGCATCTGGACGATATTTGGGAGGTCTCGGAACCGGTCCCATTATCCACTTGTCCATCCACACTTTTGAATCAATCCCGTCACCAACCTTCTTCAACAAACCTTCCTTCAGCATTTCCCGTCCATGTAACATACTCCTCCACGCGTACGAAGGACGGTATCCTACACTGCAATCCAGAAACTCAGATCGCCTGAAATATCGGTTTTTGAGGATACGAGCCAACAGAGAGTTCGGGAACTTCCAAACCCGCCACGCTTGCTTCACCAGCAGAGATTGGTTGAACTTTTCGATATCTTTAAAACCTAATCCACCGAGCTCCTTGTCTGAAATAGTTTTTCCCAAGCCACCCAAGGAATTTTCTTTCTGTTATTACCACTGCTCCACCAAAATTCGATCATTGCACTTGTAAGCTTTCCGCAAACATCTTTAGGGAGTTTGAAATACGACATCGCATAAACTGGTAAGGCCAGTGCAACGGACTTCAACAAAATCTCCTTTCCTCCTTGTGATAATGATTTGGCGAACCAACCCTGAAGCCGTCAGTGGATTTTTTCTCTTATAAAGCTAAGGAGCTTTCTCTTGGATCCACTAAAACACTCTGGGAGACCCAAGTATGCGCCTTCCCCTCCTTCAGTAGCGATACCTAGTATGTTCTTAATCTCCATCTTAGTCGTCTCTGGAACTAAAGAGCCAAAGATTACTGAGGATTTACAGTGGTTGACCAATTGTCCCGAGGCATCACCGTACTCTTTTATGCAATGAAGAATCTCCTTAGCTTCAACAGAGTTCGCTTTACACATCAAAAGACTGTCATCCACAAACAAAAGGTGGTGGACAGCCGGACAAGACTCTGCGAGTTTAACCCCATGTAATCGACCCGCCTCTGCCGACGTATTCAAACAACTAACTAAGGCTTCCGCACATAAAATGAAAAGGAATGGTGACAAAGGGTCACCTTGCCGGATTCCCCGTTCGGGTCTGATATAACCATGAGAATTCCCATTCAACAGCACTGAGAAGGAGACTGAGTTTACACATGCCATTATCCATCGAATCCAAATTCTATCAAACCCCATCCTTTCAAGAAGAACTTCCACAAAATTCCACTCAACACGATCATACGCCTTCGACATATCTGTCTTTATTGCCATCCAGCCTTCTGCAACCGGCTTATTCGTCCTCAAACCATGTATCATCTCATGAGCAATAAGTATATTGCCAGAGATAACACGACCCGAGAAAAACGCACCTTGAGTTTCTGATATGATCTCAGGCAGAATTAATTTCAGACGATTGCATAAGATCTTTGAAATTATTTTGTATTGAACCGAACAGAGACTAATGGGTCTCATGTCTGTCATACGGGATGGGTTGACGATTTTTGGCAGCAAGCTTATTTGATTGTGGTTCCACCCTTCCGGCATGACTAATGAACGGAAAAACTCTTTTATTTCTGCAACAAGACCCGGTCCGACAATATGCTAAGCCCATCCTCACCAGGAGCACTATTACCCTTTACGTCCAGCTTTCTTGATCTCTTCTGCTGAAACATCTCGTGTTAGGCATTGATTCATCTCATTCGATACTCTGGTTTGAAAACCCAGAAACAAAGTATCAAGATCGCTGGGATTAGAACTAGTGAACAGGTCTCTGAAAAATCCCACTGCTACATTTCCTCTAGCCCCTTCCGAAAAATGCTCATGACCCGACTCATCCAGCAGCATCAGAATACGATTTTGGATCCTCCTCCCTTTCACACAATTATGAAAGTACTTCGTATTGCGATCACAAGATTTGAGCCATTCTTCACGACATTTTTGTCTCCAAAACAACTCTTCTTCACGCAGAGCTTCCGCTAAGTCTTGCTTCAAAAGTTTCATTCGGTCGTAAGAGGGAACTACCTTAGCCACCTCGTTCTCTAAGGCAGCCCGCAAGCGTGTGATTCTGTCGCGAGAATTCATGTCCGAGTTTTTCTTCCAACCCATAATACTCCTGCGACACCTCTTGATCCATTCCATTGTGCAACTGTGATCAGCGACGTTCCCTTCCCAGCTCAAGCGGACCATATCCTCGAAACCCTCTCTGGACAACATTCGTTTATCGAAGAAAAACCGTCCCTTAGTAGGACTGTCTCTTTCCAAGGAAAAACATACTCGAATAGGTCTGTGATCAGACGCCCAGAGATCTAGGTATTCCATATTAGAGCGAGGAAAAAGAGAAAACCAATCACTGTTACCAAAACTTCGGTCGAGCCGACATTGCACCCATCTAGACTCGCGCCAACCGCCCCATGATAAGCAATTACCAGAATTCCTGAGTTCTTTCAGCTTACAATTTTGTACCATATTCCTGAAATCCCAGAAAGAAGATTCACTACGAACAGCTCCACCACTCTTATCATCATTGGAGAGCAATTCGTTGAAGTCCCCTACAAGGACCCAAGGTTCATCTCTGCGTAAACCTATCTCCACTAGACGATTCCAAACCAGATTACGCCTAGCAATAACATGATCACCGTACACACACGACAAGAAAAAGAAAGATGATCCAAAAGAGACCTTTAAATCAATTATCCTCTTGTCGCTAGCTAACACATTAACTTGATAAGTATCCTTCCACATGACAGCCAAACCACCACTCAACCCTTCTGGTTCGACTGTAACAACATGGTCATATCCCAACTGTTTCTTCAAACCAATGATGTAATCAGACTTTTGTTTTGTCTCCATCAAAAATACGAAATCCGGATAATGCTTTCTACGCAAGTTCCGGAGAAAACGAACTGTCTCAGTGCTTCCTGCACCTTGACAGTTCCAAGACAGGATGCTCATTTGGGCTGCAGCGGCTTCAATACGGAATCCACTGTTGAATTTGAGGTTTTCTGGTTTTTGTTTTCTGAGGATGAAGCTGGAACCACAGCTTTGCGTTTTGTGTTCAGGGGTTGATCTGTACCCCTTGGTACCTCTGGTGAAACCGACAGTTTCAGATTTTTGCATGGGCCTCTTCTTTTCCAAGAAGGCGGGCGCCTCCTTATAGCTTTGCTTGCTCCAAGGTTCCCGGTGACTCACCCCTCCGTAGAAGGGCCAAGCTGAAAACCCGTTGGAACCACAGGTGCAGAGCAAGTCAAAAAATTTGTGCCAGAATACTCCGAAGCCTCATCACTCTTATCATTCCCAAATGACTTTGGTGTAGGATCTTGGAAAGAGGTGCCACACTGTTGTGATTTCAATAGCTCTGTGTAGGAGAAAACGTGACCTTTCCCTTTATCCAACTCCTTTGTGATTCGAGTGAGATGTATCGAAGAGGCAGCTTTGTTGTCTGCAATACCTTGTTTGACACGTTCTATGCGTGCTAAACGCTCTGTAGGGTCCGAGTGGGAAATGTAAAGCATTGCCATTTTTCGGTCTGCAGCTGACAACTCCGGGAACATCACCGGGAAGCCTGGAGGATTCTGAGTTGAGACGGTTATCACCGGACCACCTTGTTGAGATCTTGGAGGTTCGGCTGCCTTGAGACCTCTAGACATCCCTTTTTTGAGCAAAGGACAGCGTAACTTCTCATGGGTCAGACGAAGACAATGGAAACAACGTTTATGGATCTTCTCGTATTCAAACTCGATTGTCACGGTTCCGCCTTCAACAGTGAGCTTCCGGGAAGCTTTTGCTGGGTTGGCAGTGTTAAACAACACCAGAGCTCTGATATAATCCTTGGTATGGGATACCTTGGGATCATAAGCAATTTCTTCAACTTTCCCAACCTCTGAGGCAAGCTTATACATCGTCTTTGAGGTAAAGAAATTCACTGGAATATGTCTGATACGAATCCAAATCAGCATCGACTGGAGGAAATCATCTGGAGGGTTCGCCGTCCATCTCTCCAGTACCATGCCCCAATGATTGTAAGACCACAGCCTATCATTAAGTACCGTCAATAAATCTTCTTCACGTTGAAACACAAACTGGAATTTGTCCCGAGAAAGAGCTATCCCTCGAACTCTGCCATACACTCTCCAAGCAGTTGGCATATACTCTATCATCTTTGCCATAGATTGGCAGTCCAGGTTCAGTAGGCGACCTAACACACTTGTCTCGTTTTTGTCAAACACCCTAAATCTCGGACTATCAGGCAGCGTTAGAGGCTCCTCCTCATCCAATGACATGGATTGAATAGATTTCTGTAGGAGGTCAGCCATGTTTTCACGATCAAAAAAACTTCCGGCGGTGGATGATAGCATGGGAAGCAGTATAGTAGGCAATAGGTCAAACGTGATTGATTTAAATTTGCCTATAATTACGCAATATTCAGTCATAATCTTTTGGGAGATCATGTCCAAAAGGAAAGACTTGGACGATTGTGACTTGCCAAAGGAAAGAATATTATAAAAGTGGAAACTTGACTTGAGGGATAAGGAAACCCAAAGTCTGAAGTAAATGGGAAATTTTAACTTTCCAAAA
Organism: Moricandia arvensis; assembly: GCA_905132765.1. NCBI lineage: Eukaryota > Viridiplantae > Streptophyta > Magnoliopsida > Brassicales > Brassicaceae > Moricandia > Moricandia arvensis. Next base: position 29,196 of record CAJHQP010000106.1, read on the forward strand.
GGAAAAAAACTACCGTAGCTATCGCCGGGACAGAGGATCCAATCAAAGTGAGGGAAGAATTTTCAAAAAAGGAAATAACCGATACCATAGGGATACACCGGAAATCGCCCACTTAAGTCTTTTTCACTAATTATGTGACGAGGAAATAACCGATACCAGGAAATAACAGATCCGACTGTTTAATTAAAACAAAGCATTGCGATGGTCCCTACGGATGCTAACGCAATGTGATTTCTGCCCAGTGCTCTGAATGTCAAAGTGAAGAAATTCAACCAAGCGCGGGTAAACGGCGGGAGTAACTATGACTCTCTTAAGGTAGCCAAAATTGGGGTTTTAACATGCATCTTTTTGGTTTATTGAGTGGATCATGCATTTGGTTTATAGTATCATAAAAGAAATGTAGAAGACTTTAAAGAAGCATCGTGTGTATATATATATATATATATATATATATATATATATATATATATATATATAAGATAATAAAACAGGTAATTAACAAATTATCTAGAAATTATATATTAACGTGAAAACAACTCATGATTGATGAACATATAGAACCGAATTGACCAATTCCAGTTAAACCGAATTGGTTTAGTTTTCATCATGTCCACCAATAACTGCATCATCTGGAATGTAATTTTTCCAGAACCAATGTTGCTTCCAAACTCTTCCCATCTCTTCAATGGGAACACCTCTGGTCTCGGGAAACAAAAGGTAGATGAAGATGGTCATGATGGCAACCATGGCTGCAAAGAAGTAGAAGAGACCAAACTTCATGTGACAAAGCATAGTCAAGAAGAATTGACCAATGAGGAAAGTGAAGAACATGTTGACAGAGACGTTGATGGCTTGTCCCGCTGGTCTGATTTCCAATGGACAGATCTCACTGGGTACTAACCAACCCAATGGACCCCATGACCATGCAAATCCAGCAACGTACACACATATGAAAACAAGAATCCAGTCTGCTGTTGCTGGTGTCAAGGTTCCAGTTCCCGTGGTTCCGAATTTGAAACCGATAAATGAACCAACAAGAATCTGAAAAGATAAGGAAAACATATGTTCAAGAATTAACTAGTCATCTAAAATATGTAACAATATTATTATTTTTTTAATTTGTACCTGACATATGAACATTTGAATGCCACCTTCAAGGAAAAGAAACCTTCTTCCAAATCTATCAGCCGAGTATAGGGAGACAAAGGTGGCGAGGACGTTAACAACACCGGTAATAACAGCGGACATAAGAGCAGCATCATCTCCAAAACCAAGAGTCTTGAAGAGAACAGGAGCGTAGAACATAATGACATTAATACCAGTAATCTGCTGGAAAAAGGGAATGGCCGAGCAGAAGACTAAAGCTGGTCTGTATTTGCTTTGCATGATGTTTGTCCATGGATGTTCTACCTTTTTAGCAGCTTCACATGCTTCGCGTATATCTTGAAACTCATGGTCAACGTTATCCGTTCCTCGTACTTTCTTCAACATTTCTTTTGCTTCCTCGTATCTGCCTCTCTCAAGCATTGAGTTTGGTGTATCGGGCAAAAAGAATGATCCGATCACCATCAGAAGCGCTGGAACAGCTGCTAAACCTAAAGAAACCCTCCACCCATTTTGAGCCATCTTAGATGTTCCATAGTTGATCAGATTCGCCACCAAGATTCCAACCGTAATAGCCACCTGGAAACAGATGTTTAGCGCTCCTCTTATCTTTGCTGGAGCCATTTCCGAGAGGTAAACAGGAGTAGACTGAAAAGAAAAATAAAATAAATTGTTGATAGTGTTGCATGCATGAGGCACATATCACATATTTAGATAGATATACAAAACCACACAAAAGAATAGTATATACAACAAATTAAAGGCCGAACTAACCTGATTAGCAAATCCCACACCCACACCGAGCAAAAGTCTACCGATGATGAGCATTGTTACATTAATGGCAAAGGCGTTGATTAGTGCACCGGTGAGGAAAGCAAGTCCACCCGTAAACATGGAGACCTTTCGTCCATATTTCCTAGTGACAACCGAAGCCACAAATGAAGCCACCAAAGCTGCTAAGTAGAGAGAAGAAGTAAACAATTGGAGCTTCTGGTCATCAAATTTGCAGTAAGCCGTCTCGTGCGTCGCCTTTACCCTCTGCTTCTCTAACTGTGGGAAGAACTTGCTAAGAAACTCATCCATTGATGTCACACCTCCTGAGATTCCAAGGTCATAACCAAAGAGGAGACCTCCCATGGCCGCAACTATACATGTTATCACTACGAAAACTGTCACTCCTCCTTCATAATCTCTTCCACCACTTCCTCCTTCTGACACAAAAGCTCCTCCTGCCATTTTTTTTTTTTTGCTTTTGTTCTTAGAAGGAAGGAATGTTGTGGCTTATTTTCAAAATAGGATTCCCTTTGTGATCCTTTAAATAGATAATCTAATGACACTATAATTAGGAATTGGATTACGTGTCTTGTGTAATAGATTTGATCTTTATCTTTGTTTGGCTTACGTACGGTTAGGAGAAGTTGCTTGTTAGTAACAAGAGTTGGTTAACGTTAAACACCAAATTTCATGCAAAGTTTTTACTGTATTTGATTGTTAGTTAAACCGTTCTGTCTGTAAAGTTTTTTCTTTCTTTTTCTTGAGTTTGTATTCGACATACCCAAATATATAAGCTTTGTCGTATTACATAGTCAAACAAAATTCAAAATAGTAGAAACTTCTTACAAAAATAAATTCATAATGATCATGAAAAGTAGAATAGTGGATTTTAGTCTTTGACAAATCATTTCATTTACTTAAAATATAATACAATATTCTTTGTCAGTAAAGTTTTTTTTAAGACAAAATTATTTTCGACAATACCCAAATACATAAGCTTTGTCATATACAAATTTAAACAAAATTCAAAATAGTAGAAAATTCTTATAAAACAAATTCATGAAAGCTTTTACTGTATTTGACTTTTTGTTAGACCGTTTTTTTCTAGACCCTTTGTATCTTTTCATTTTCTTAAATCTAGTTGTTTTCATGCACCATGTGCAAGATAACTTTTTAGTTAAGTTATATTTTAAAAATAAAATTTGGTTAATATTTTATTTTATTTTATTTTATATCAATATTTTAATATATATTTTCATTTAGTTAAACATAAAAGTAATATAAAATAACAATAGAATTTATATAAATTATATTTAAATTATATTTAGGAATATATATACACAATTATAATCTTAATTAGATTTTTATTTGTTTCTTTGGGTTAAGATATATTAGATAAATTTGTATAAAATTAGGAAAATGGTACAAAATTGTAAAACTTCCAGAAGATAAAAGATAAAATTAAAAAAAATTTCTATAACTCATAGATATCAAAAAGAAACAAATAGTATTAATAAAAACATTTATTTTTAGAAACAAATTGTATAAAATTTTGAAAATTTTGTTTAGTAATAAATATTGTAGAATTATAAAAATAGACAGAAATAATATTTTGAAATTTATAATGTTATATTTAAATATATTTATTTTAATGATGATCAATTTGTTATCACCATATTTTAAAAAGTTTATTTAATGATGATATATAAGCTATTACCATATTTTAAAATGTTTACCAAAATTAAAAATAAACATTAAAGCAGTAACAATTTATCACCATAAATAAGTCAAATTATTTCTTGTTCTTTATGTATAACAATTTATGGTATCTATTTTAATTTAAGCAGTATATATATATATATATTAAATGAGATGTTATATTCATATTGTTCTATAACTTAAAATGTATTAAAATATATATATATAATTTTTAACCACTGGTTTTAAAATTTTCAATGTGGAATTTATCATATTTTATTAATTTATTGTCGTTTTTAGAAATTAAAAATATAATATATATGAAAAACCTTAATTTTATTATATACTTGAAATAGTTTTTAGTTTATTTTAACAATAGGAAATTAAAAAATGATAGAAGATACACAAATTGTTACTAAATTTTAGCTATTTAAAATCATTAATTGTTGTATATATTTTAACCATATTAGATATTTCCGTAGCTTTTATTTAGGAAAGAAAAAAATAGTTTTTATACATTAATAATTTATTCTATGACTAGTTTAATGAAAACCAAAGTATATGTTTTAATAGACCAATTTACTTTTCTTATGGTTCTAAAATTATTATGGTGATGACACGTAGCATAGTTTAAAAGTTGTAATGTTTCTTAAATAATATATAAGAGATATAATACAATATTTTTGGTTTGTAATTTTATTTAAAGAAAAAAATGTTTTCGACAATACCCAAATATATAACTTAATTTTTTTCATATTACAAATTCAAAATAGTAGAAACTTCGCATAAAAGTACATAATGACAACATACTGGATTTTAGCCCTTTACAAGTCTTTTCCTAGTGCTACTATTATTATTTTGTTCATATGGGATAGTTGATATGTTCAAATTATCTTTTTAACCTATTCGCAAAGTCGGAAGTGTGTAGTACATATATAATGGTCGAATTCGCATAAACTTTGGATCACTCAGTAGACATATGGTTTCAAATTAACCTAGACAATATAATAAAAGCAAGTAAAAAACAGAATAAAAGCGGTTGTAAGTTCGATATGAGATGACGCTAGACCTAGGAAAAATTTATAGGTAAATCAGAATCTCAAATAAGTCAAATTATTAAGAGTTTAATTAAAAACTAGATTTTGACATGCGTTTGGAAAGCGTGGGTTTTGGATTTTTACCTTTTAAAAAAAATTATTTAATGATATTTGTAATGAGACAATTTTAGATATTTTTATGTTTCTAACCTACCCGGACCTTGAATGATCCTACTTGACACCGTCCGTAAATTCATAATATCCGGATGTAAAATTATTTTAAACCCCAACATTTAGAAAAACCGAATTGTAGTCGATGGATATTTACATGACCATAGCTAACACCCGCATGGGTGTTATCGTAAATTATAATATATAACATATATAATTGTGTTTATTTTATATTCTTTTGTATATGTTTGAAATTTTTCATATTGTATTATTGTTTCTATTAGAGAATAAAACTTATGTAATATTATATTGGATTATATAAATACTATATTATCTTATATTTATGTTGAAATAAAAAAATTGTATAACTAACAAATTAATATGGTTGTCTAAATTACCATAATTTTTATTTGTATATAACATATTTAAATTAATAGGAAACATTTTTAAAATAGTTAATGTAAAATATAGTTATTATAACAACCTGATATATATATATATATATATATACATGTAAATGAATATGTATATTACATATTTACGTTAACAATTATTTTTTTAAAAATAAATCTGTTTAATCACACACATTGAAATATTTTGAGCTTAACTATTGATTTAATGGTATATTTATGGACTTTCTATATAAATTTGTATATACAATTGAAATATTTTAGACCTTATATTAATGAAATTACTAAAAAGACATTAATGAAGGAACACTACTCTCTTTGTTTCCAAACATAAGTCTTTTTAAAATTGATATTCATGTTTCCAAACAATACAAAAGGTACTACTATCTCTGTTTCCAAACAATTTTTTTTTAAATCTGTTATTCATGTTTTCAAACAATACAAAAGGTAATACAATTTTAATAAGATAAATGTTCTTGAACTAAAACAAAAAAAAAATTCAAATCATCAACTTTCGTTGCAGTGACTATGTCTAAATAGAGAATCTCAATTTTTTTTGCAAATCCAGTTAATTCAAACAAACATTAATTATGAGTATGATAAGTTCACAAAATCCTTAAATCAAAATATCTTTGCTGATATGTATTTTGTCCATTCAAGATCCAGTGAGGAAATCAGTTGCATCTATTAATTATATGGGAATCTAAATTACAATTGATCAGTTTACAGTTAGCATAAAGAACAATCTGAATGAAGAACAACAATATTACCTGAACAATTTAATCAACTAACAATTTATCAATAGCCCTTAAAATGTAAATCTAATAAGTGAATTACTAAGATACAATAGAAAAATACAAATCATAATCTGAATAAATTAAATTAATAAAATAATAAAATTCAAAGGATTTCAAAAGCTTCTCTCAAAAGGTATAAGTTCTGACTTCTCTCTCCAACAGGTCTAGTTCCAAAGTATGATAAGATATATTAAAACATCTAAAACCTAAATATAATTTAAAACATGAATTAGACTTCTTTGCAAATAAAGAAAACTTCTAGGATATTCTTGCAATTTCTTGAAAGTTGCAAAAACTCGTTGGTTGCTTATCTCATGATGTGCGTCGATCGTCACCAAGGGTGGTGTTGATTGACACCATGTCCTTTCTTCGACACCACTGTCAAGTTTTCAGCTGCAAATCCGTTTAAGCTCTAAAATACTCCAAAAGCTCCATTTAAGTCCAAAATGCACCTAAACCTACAAAGACTAGTAGAAGACTAAAAAGACTCTTAAACTGGACTAATATGATGGTTAAAAGTTAGCAAAATTAATGATATATCAACTCTTCCTGACTTATATTTAGTTTTCCCTCAAGCAAAACATATGACTAAACATAGATTTGCAATGCATACATCTGAAAACACATAAGAAAAGAGAAAGAACTAGTAAGTAAATAGAAATAAAGGTTTAGTCTAAATTCTACTCCAAGTCTAGTGGTGAATCAAAGAGTTCACGGTAACGGCGCCACAATTTGATATACTCAAATTATGCCTTTAAGCTACTATGCAAATTCAGATGTGCAGTGATGTACTTAAGGGTCAAATCCACAAAGATTTTGAATCATTTTATAGACTTGTGGTTTCAATTTAAGCTATACAATAGAATAAAAGCAAGTAAACAACATAATTAAAGTGGTTCTAGGTTGATATGAGAAGGCGCTAGACCTAAGAAATTTGGCAATTAAAATAAAAATGCAGATAAATTAAATTATTAAGGGTTAATTAAAACTCATTCTTGAACTCAAAGCACAAAAAAATAATTCAGTAAACTTTTATTGAAGAGATTATCTATGTCTAGATCTAGAATCTCTATTTTCTTTGCAAATTCAATCAATTAAAACAATCATTAAGTATGAGTTTGATAAGTTTGCAAAATCCGTAAACCAAATTTCTTTGCAGATAGGTATTTTGCTCATTCAAGATTCAGTCAGGAAATCAGTTATACTTCTGCATCTATTAGTTATCCTGAAATCTAATTTCGAGGCGGTCAATCTAGAAATAGCATGAAGAACAATCTAAATGAAGAACGACAAGATTACCCTAACAATTTAATCATCTAACAATTCATCAATAACGCTTGAAAAACTCTAAATCTAACAAGTAACTTACTCAGACATAATAGCAGAAACACAAATCATGGTCTGAATAAATTGCATCAATAAAAGAGTAAGAATCAAAGGAGCACTACAAAAAAAAACATGTATTGATTTCAGAATATGATAGCAGTGTTTTCTAAAGTGATATCGAGACTCAAATTTGTGTTTTTGGTTTATGTTAACAGCAGTTAAACACCGCTACCTGGCGAAAATTAGTGAGCGCCAATGTTATTCCAGTTTTCCCTATTAATAAAACTCATTCTCTTTAAGTAAGGTTGGGAAAAAAACCGAAAAAGGAATCTGAAAAAACATTCTCTCTTGAGCATCTCAACTCGATTTGGTTCAAAGAGGAACTTGATTTCCCCTTCTCATATCGATTACGAGGTCTACTCCCTTCTCATCTCTATTTTGATTTCGATCTCCACTCCCTCGCCTCATCTCGCTTTCGGGTTTGATTCTCATCCCGAGTCGTGTTTGATTCTCATCCCGGGTCCAGTTTGATTTTCATCCTGATTGGGGTTTGATTCTTAGAGATTTAGGGTTTGTTTGAAGCTTTGTTTCAGTTTGTGGTTTAATTCAAGCTTCGTTTCAGATTTAGGGTTTGCTGAAATCTTTCATTAAGATTTATATATTAGGGTTTCCTCGATTTTAAGCTTTGTTTCAGTTTTGATTTATTAATTTTAATATCTTTCAAATTCTTAACAGATTTCTCTTCTCTTCGGGGTCAATCAAGCACCACAAGACATTGTTATCTCCTTACCACAAGACAGGTTGTTTCCTTCGTTCTTTTTTGTTGTTGTAACTAGTTATTACATTACTTTGGTGTTGATTGAGCTATATATTTTTGATTCGTGTGGTTTGCTTGTGACTGGTATATGTTTGATTCGTGTTCTTCCTGATTTATCTTTAAGCGACTTGTTTTATGCTTAGTTTGACTAGTATATAGAATTTGTTTTATCTGTGACTCTTTTTGTGTTTGTAACGACTTAATTAAAGGAAAAATCATACAATGTTGGAGAAGGTGTGGGTTAATTTTTCCAGGTATGAAATACATATATATACATATATATATATGTAAAGTTTTTGTTGAGATTGGAGAGTTGAATGATTTATTTCTTTTCTTTTAACTGCAGACTTGATCCTGCTTATGAAAAGGGTGCTTGGGACTTTGTCCAAACTGTTTATGCGTGTAAAGAAGATAGTCAGTTGATCATTTGCCCTTGTAAAGGCTGTCGCAATGTAGATCGTCATTCAGCCATTGATGTAGTTGATCACCTTATCAGACGGGGAATAGATGAGGATTACAAGCGGCGTAATGACTTGTATCTTTATGGAGAATTGAGCTCAATGGCGGCTGAACATGGGATGAAAGTAAATTAGATGAATGAAGAGATTGTTGGGTTATACAGAGCTGCTGAGACTAAGTATGATTGTTCTGACTTCTGCGAGATGGAAGATGGAAGAGGTGGAAGATAGGGAAGAAGATGAGTTCTTGGCCAATATAGCAGATTCTGAAACACCATTATATCCACGCTGTGCAAAACAAAGCAAGCTATCTGCCATCGTTTCATTATTTAGATTGAAGACTCAGAATGGCTGGTCTGACAAGAACTTCAATGATCTACTGAATACATTGCCGAAGATGTTACCAGAGAAGAACGTACTTTGTGGGAACCGAGATTCACACTGTCGATTTAGGAAAGTAAGACGAAGCCTACTTTCCCAGAGATCTTTGGACAATCTGTTTAAGTAGTTAGCCAAGCAATCAAACAGTAAGAATTAACAAAAAATAACAAGGTAGTAAAAATCGACAAAAAACGAAAGAAAAAGCAAGGAAGATCTTATTCCGAATTCAAAGCTTGTGAGCGTTTACAACTGGTAAAGCCTCCACAGCTAGAGCCGTCGGCGAGTTCCTAGTTCTAACCTTTGAAACTTGACAAGACCTAGTTGAGTCGCAGCTCGAAAACAGTAAAAACGGAAATATGCCTAAATTGCTCTAAGTGCTAAGTATTGCTTTGGATGCAGAAAAATTGTCCCTCTGCCTCTTCATCCTAGAACCCCTTATATACTCTCTTGGAGGCGGTTTGCTCTTTCCCGTTTGTGCCCCTGGTCGAATCTATCTTTTCTGGATAACTTCCATTTTCCTCCGATCTTCGTGTTTATTTTTGAAATCTTGACATTTATCTCTTTTGGGAACTTGATATTTATCTTCTCCTGCAAACAGGGATAGACGGTCATGTCGGTTGGGCTTGGTTCTTGATAAATTGTAGGTGGGCCTTTGATCTCGTTTTAGGCATGTTCCCAGACCGTCTTAGGTGTAAGCGTTTCGACGATTTATCGAGAAAACATTTCCGAAATGATATCGATCAATGGAATCCTAACTTATCTTATAAAGTAGATGACTCGCGGTTCTTAATAAATTGTTGTCGTTTTATACGATCCTCTCGTATAAGATAGACAACTTAAATCGTCGTCGTTTTTATACGATCTTCTCGAATAAGATAGACAACTTAAGTCGTTGTCGCTTTATACGATTATCTCGTATAAGATAGACAACTTAAGTCGTTGTCGTTTATACGATTTTCTCGCATAAGATAGCCAAATTAAGTCATTGTCGTTTTTATACGATCTTCTCTTATAAGATAGACAACTTAAGTCGTTATCGTTTTTATATGATCTTCTCGTATAAGATGGACGACTTAGAACGTTGCCGTTTTATACGATCTTTTCGGATATCGCAATCGAGGTCACGCTCTTACGATGTTTATGAATCGGACTTAAGTGCATTTGCTTAATCCACTTCGCCCATCAAGCGAACTGGATGGATCCACCTCGCCGGACAGGCGAAGTGAAATCGTGATGGATCCACTTCGTCTGTCGAGCGAAGTGGATCCGTGTGTGTTTCACTTCGCCCGATGGGCGAAGTGAATCTGAGCGTGATCCACTTCGCCTGTCAGGCGAGGTGGATCCGTCCATCTCGCTTGATGGGCGAGTGGATTGTGTTTCGAACGTTGTTCATGCTTGTGATGTTCGAGTCGTCTGTCGAGGGGCGGTATGATCTTTCTTAGGATTTTCCCGGAGTATTCGGTGGCTTGAGATTATCGGGAAGTCTCTAAGTTGTTCCTTCAAAACGTTTCTCGGGACTTTTGGTGCTGATTTCGCCGTGACCGATTTTGAACCCAACATACTTCATTCATCATTTTGCGATGTGAAGAAATTCTTGAAGACTTTCGATATCGATTATGAAAAGATTCATGCATGTGTCAACGATTGCTGCCTATTCATAAGACAGTTGAAGAACCTTGATAATTGTCTGAAATGCAAGTCTCCAAGGTGGAAGATAAACATGCACACTGGTGGGGTAAAGAAAGGTGTCCCGCACAAAGCATTAAGATACTTTCCAATCATTCTGAGACTCAAGAGGATGTTTAGGTCTGAGGAAATGACAAAAAACTTAAGGTGGCATTCTAGTAACCGTAGCACCAATGGGAAACTCAAACACCCTGTAGATTCAGTGGCAAGGAAACAAATGGATGACAAATATCCTTTATTTGCTGCTGAGGAAAGGAATATTCGGCTGGGACTATCTACGGATGGATTTAATCCTTTCAGTATGCAGAACAAGAAGTAGAGTTATTGGCCTGTGTTGTTAGTAAACTATAACGTACCTCCAAATCTGTGTATGAAGAAGGAGAATATCATGCTAACTTTGCTCATTCCTGGTTCACAACAGTCTGGTAACAGCACTGATGTCTACTTAGAGCTTTTATAGAGGATCTAAACAAGTTATGGAGCATAGGAGAGGCGACATATGAATCTTTTGTACTAGTATTGTTTCGGATTGAGACTTGTAGTTTGGTACCTCTTTTTCAATGAATGTTGAAGGTTGTGTGTTTGATTATATATATGTATGTGTTTTGTTTTAAATACAAATCGAGCATGATGTGGTATATTGAACTACTAATAACAAATCCAAAAAGCTATGAAAAACTGACCATTAAGTAATAGCACCTGTAAAACCGCTGTAATATAGAAACTTAATCAGCTGATATTGCAATATGAAAAACTATATAGCCTTCGAGTTATGCTATTGAAATAGAAAACGTATCAGGCGTAAACAACGCTATTATAATGTCAACAATATAATAGCATACAAAATAACGCTATCATCTACCATCCCAATAATAGCATGTCCAAAATCGCTATAACAAGGGGGGACCTATTATAGCTGCAGAAGACATAGCGGTTCATACTACGCTATTAAAGGCGTATGATAGCGGTTTCCTCGTGCTAAGAATGAACGTTTTTTTGTAGTGTGAGTTCAAATTTTTCTCTCAAAAGATATGAGTTATGAATTCTCTCAAAGGGTATGAGTTATGACTTCTCGCTCCCAGAGCTCTAGCTCCAAATTATGATAAGTTAGATTACAAAAATTATAAAAACCCAACTATAATCTACGACATGAGTTGGACTTCTTTGCAAATAAAACTTTTGGGCTATTTTTGTAATTTCTTCACAATGGGTGTTGATTGTCACCATGTCCTTTCTTCGATACCATTGTCAAGTTTTCAGCTCCAAAATACTCCATAAGATCTATTTAGGTCCAAAGGATACTTGAACCCACAAAGACTCGTAAAGAATCTAAAAAGACCAAATAACTCTAAAATATGACTTATATCATGGTAAAAAAACAGTAAAAACAATGATATACCAAAATTAAAAAGAGTATTTCCATTTCATATATAGCATTTTCGCATATGTAGGTAACTGACTACACACTATTCACCCACTTCAATATCCCAAATCAGTCCTTATAGCTATGTCTATCAATATATAGTTGACAATCAAATTTGTGTGGTTATGTTGTCGAGTGTATGAAAGTAATCAACAATATCATGTACTACCTATTTATCTCTCATACAATCATTTTTCTCATTTTCCTTTGTTTCTTCATCTGTATCACCTCACTTTCTTTGATGAGTTTGACAAAAATAGTTGTGATGTTGTTATTCATCAGCCTCGTGACATTGCACTTTTCTATTCTCTCCATCGTATCTCTCTTTACTCTATGTTGGGATTCATAAGGGACTATGTCATGGAATTCCTCAGGAACTTCGTCAATATTTGGTGATGGAAATGAAACAAAATTGCATAACTTAAACCAATACAAGAACGTCATATTAGGAAAATAAAATATCACTTTTATAGAGTTATGGAAGTTGATAGGATCCTGGAAATATTACTTTCATGGAGATATATGAGTTGCAAGTATTTTGGAAATATTCCTAATAGATTTATGGAAAGAGGAGAATGCTCTAATCCAACTAGGTTAATGTAATAAATTCCTACTATATAAGATGATATTGTGTGTTCTCTCCTCTCTAACACAAGAAATCTAATTGTAAGCTTGAGATAGTGGAGAGGTTATATATCTTTGTTCTTAAGATTATAGTGGACTGTCTCCTTGCTAGGCCCCATAGATGTAGCCATTCTATGTGAACTCTGGGTAAACAATACTTGTGTCTATCTTATATCTTTTCCGTGTTCTTCTTCTGATCTCCATTATTCTACAAACTCATAAATTCTAACTCACGTCATCGAGTTCGCCAGAGAATGTGTCAGTGAGTTTGTGTGTTTGATTCTTGTTTAAGGTTAAACAATTTTTCCATCGTGGTTCAATGGCGAATGCAATGGCGAATGCAAGAATTGAGGTGGAGCGGTTTGATGGGAAGGGAGACTTCTCATTGTGGAAGAAGAGGTGCTAGCGTATCTGTCAGTCCTTGGTTTAAAGGATGTATTAGAAGAGTCTTTATCACCTTCTACGTTAGTGATTAGGAAGGATGAAGACGAAGATGTTTACAGGGAGAGGTTGGTGAAGGAGGAAGCTGAAAGGCTTGAAAGATCAGAGAAGGCGATGAATCTGATCATTCTCAATATTGGAGATCATTTGTTAAGGAAGATCAAGTTGTGTATGCCAGCTGCATCTTCATGGTCTACACTAGAGAGGTTATATCTTTCAAATACTCTACCAAATAGATTCACTTGAAACTAAAATTCTATACCTTCGAGATGGTTGATACTCGGAGTATGAATGAGAATATCTATGACTTCGTGAAGATTGTCTCTAACCTGTCAAGCGTGATTGTAATTGTTTCAGAGAGGTACATGCGATTTTACTCCTGAATTCACTTCTTTCACTATTTAACTCTCTCAAAGAAACACTTAATTACGGCAAGGATACTTTGTCGTTGGAAGAGGTGACAATTTTAGCAAGGTCTAAAGATCAGGATCTCAAGACCTATATGGCTTCACATGATAATGAAGAAGGATACTATGCTAGAGGAATGATTGAGAAGAAAGATCTTATAAGGAATGATAAGGGCAAGTTTAGATCAATATCAGGGTCTAGGATAACATGCTGGTTCCGCAAGAAGCTTGGACACACCAAGGGGGAGTGTTATACATACAAGAAGAAGTATAGTAAAGGATAAGACGAAGCTGAAGCAGCTGTTGTGATAGATCCTGAATCAGCAGTTTATGCGCTGTCGGTAGCAGATAAGTGGCATCATGATAAGTGGGTGATTGATTCTGGATGTTCCTACCACATAGCATGTAGGTGAGAATGATTTCACACATTTCAAGAATTTACTTGAGGACAAGTTTTTCTTGGTAATTATTACGCAGTTGGAGTGCAAGGGATTTGTACAATCGACATCAAAGCTTATGGAAGTTCTGTCAAGACACTCACAAATGTTATGTATATTCCGGAATTAAGAAGGAACTTTATATATACTGGAACCTTAGATCTATTAGACTTTGAGCATAGTGGTGGACATGGGAAGACTAGATTTGATAAGCATGGTAAACTAGCTCTTCAATGAACCTTGTCTAGGTCATTGTACCTGTTCGCTGGTGAAACTATGTCTGATGAAGTAAACATAAGTGTCAGGAAGAAACCATCTAAAGATGAGTCAGCCTTGTGGCATAAACATCTTGGGCACAAGAGTATGAAGAATATACAGATTCTGGCCCAGAAAGGGGTGATCGATAAGAGTAAGATTGGAGTTTTGGATTTCTGTGAGAGTTGTATGATGTGGAAGCACATGAGATTAAGCTTCTACGCCAGGAAACATGATACAAGTGAAGCTCTCAGTTATGTACATGCTGACTTATGGGGACCTCCAAATGTGACGTCAAGACTGTTAAAGAAGCAATACTTTCTGTCTATTATCAATGATCACACAAGAAAATTGTTTTCAACCCTATTGGATAAACTGAAATATCTACAAAGAAAATTTTAATCTATTGATGACTACTCGCTTTTGCATGACTACTCGCTTTTGCATTAGAATCTTCAGTTTTCAAATAGAGATTCACGAAAATGTTAAATAAGAGTACATAAACACAAGACAAACAGATTTATATTTTTATACCTATTTTTGCTTTATTAACTTTCTTAGGCCCAACTATAGCTATATATATTAAAAAAAAAAAAAAAGCTATAGCTATATAATTCAGTGGTTATATACTTATGGTTGTGTAAAGGTACAACGATTCTTCACAGCACAAAAGATTAATGCTCCATTGCTAAGTGAGGAAATGATATTGATGTTCAATCAAATTTAATGGTTATATATTTATAGTTCAATCTAATACATAATTGCAGCTTATTTGTCAGTTAAGTTGAAGAAGCTATTGAAAAAAATCAAAATCACGTTTTGTTGATTTGTTGAAGACTCATATTATTTAAACTATGGTTAATTATATGTAATATGAAAATCATTTCAAAAAATTATCTATATATGTATATATGTGTGTTGATTATAACGATCTATTTTTTTCACTATGGTTTCATATTTTGATGAAGACCAAGCTACATGATTTATTAAAAGTTGCGTTGTATGCAAGCAAATTTGAGAAAAGGCCACCATTGGTCGGAAGAGATATTATCATTATTGAATTAACACCACGGATATGAAAACCAAGCTACATGATTTACTAATATTGTAGTTGCATTATATGCAATTATATATGAACCTTCGAAAGGGCCACCATTGGTCGAGAGAGAAGTTCTCACTATTAAGTTAACACCAAGGATAATACAAGTTTAATGAAAACCGTATCATTTAGCACCAAAAGAGGTGGTAGAAATGAAAAGAAATAGTAGGAAAATATAACTGATAAAAGATTTATTAAACGAAAAAGAAAAAATGTTTTGTTAAAAAAAATGTACAAGACTATAAAGAAGCATCGTGTATATATACATACGAGTATGAGATAATGGATCAGGTAATTAAAAATTATTTAGACATATAGAACCGGATTGACGAATTCCAGTTACACCGAATTGGTTTAGTTTTCATCATGTCCACCAATAACTGCATCATCTGGAATGTAATTTTTCCAGAACCAATGTTGCTTCCAAACTCTTCCCATCTCTTCAATGGGAACACCTCTGGTCTCGGGAAACAAAAGGTAGATGAAGATGGTCATGATGGCAACCATGGCTGCAAAGAAGTAGAAGAGACCAAACTTCATGTGACAAAGCATAGTCAAGAAGAATTGACCAATGAGGAAAGTGAAGAACATGTTGACAGAGACGTTGATGGCTTGTCCCGCTGGTCTGATTTCCAATGGACAGATCTCACTGGGTACTAACCAACCCAAAGGGCCCCATGACCATGCAAATCCAGCAACGTACACACATATGAAAACAAGAATCCAGTCTGCTGTTGCTGGTGTCAAGGTTCCAGTTCCCGTGGTTCCGAATTTGAAACCGATAAATGAACCAACAAGAATCTGAAAAGATAAGCAAAACATATGTTCAAGAATTAGCTAGTCATCTAAAATATGTAACAATATTATTATTTTTTAATTTGTACCTGACATATGAACATTTGAATGCCACCTTCAAGGAAAAGAAACCTTCTTCCAAATCTATCAGCCGAGTATAGGGAGACAAAGGTGGCGAGGACGTTAACAACACCGGTAATAACAGCGGACATAAGAGCAGCATCATCTCCAAAACCAAGAGTCTTGAAGAGAACAGGAGCGTAGAACATAATGACATTAATACCAGTAATCTGCTGGAAAAAGGGAATGGCCGAGCAGAAGACTAAAGCTGGTCTGTATTTGCTTTGCATGATGTTTGTCCATGGATGTTCTACCTTTTTAGCAGCTTCACATGCTTCGCGTATATCTTGAAACTCATGGTCAACGTTATCCGTTCCTCGTACTTTCTTCAACATTTCTTTTGCTTCCTCGTATCTGCCTCTCTCAAGCATTGAGTTTGGTGTATCGGGCAAAAAGAATGATCCGATCACCATCAGAAGCGCTGGAACAGCTGCTAAACCTAAAGAAACCCTCCACCCATTTTGAGCCATCTTAGATGTTCCATAGTTGATCAGATTCGCCACCAAGATTCCAACCGTAATAGCCACCTGGAAACAGATGTTTAGCGCTCCTCTTATCTTTGCTGGAGCCATTTCCGAGAGGTAAACCGGAGTAGACTGAAAAGAAAAATAAAATAAATTATTGAGAATTAATGAGCCTAGACAAAATAAATTGTTGATAGTGTTGCATGCATGAGGCACATATCACATATTTAGATAGATATACAAAACCACACAAAAGAATAGTATATACAACAAATTAAAGGCCGAACTAACCTGATTAGCAAATCCCACACCCACACCGAGCAAAAGTCTACCGATGATGAGCATTGTTACATTAATGGCAAAGGCGTTGATTAGTGCACCGGTGAGGAAAGCAAGTCCACCCGTAAACATGGAGACCTTTCGTCCATATTTCCTAGTGACAACCGAAGCCACAAATGAAGCCACCAAAGCTGCTAAGTAGAGAGAAGAAGTAAACAATTGGAGCTTCTGGTCATCAAATTTGCAGTAAGCCGTCTCGTGCGTCGCCTTTACCCTCTGCTTCTCTAACTGTGGGAAGAACTTGCTAAGAAACTCATCCATTGATGTCACACCTCCTGAGATTCCAAGGTCATAACCAAAGAGGAGACCTCCCATGGCCGCAACTATACATGTTATCACTACGAAAACTGTCACTCCTCCTTCATAATCTCTTCCACCACTTCCTCCTTCTGACACAAAAGCTCCTCCTGCCATTTCTTTTTTGCTTTTGTTCTTAGAAGGAAGGAATGCTGTGGCTTAATTTCAAAATAGGATTCCCTTTGTGATCCTTTAAATAGATAATCTAATGACACTATAATTAGGAATTGGATTACGTGTCTTGTGTTATAGATTTGATCTTTATCTTTGTTTGGCTTACGTACGGTTAGGAGAAGTTGCTTGTTAGTAACAAGAGTTGGTTAACGTTAAACACCAAATTTCATGCAGAGTTTTTACTGTATTAATTTAACTGTTTTAAAAAAAAGTAAATTATCAAACCCCAATAGGGCATTCAATGTCAAATACAAACTTGAATAAAAAATGTCATAGACTTGAATATCTAAACCTCGAATGTCTGGCTTGCATGCGAGGCGGCACTTCCTGCTCCTACATGTATGGCTGCAATGCACAATGACACCTCGTGCTTCTGCATGCAAGGCGGCATGTTGTGCTTCCCCAACCACTTACACTACCATATTTCTGCCAGCACGTACAAAGCATATGCATCGAGCCACCTCGTGCTTCTTGTATCATTCGTATGATTCCGACTTTTCCGGCATATTATTGATCCTAACTGTTTTCCACCCCCGTTCTGGTGACCTGGATATTTTTAATAAATTTCAGACTCAATTTAAGCTTGACTGTTAATATATCTCGATCCTCCGGCTTCCCCAAAAAACATTCTATAATGCCAAAATTAGGATTTTTGTCCAACTTTGGATTTTCCCGTCATGCTTACTTTTCGTCGTGCTTACTTTATGTCTTGCTTACTTCATGTCATGCTTCCAACTTATTATGTTTCCAGCATACTATTTTATTAATACGACGTTCTTCCAAGAACATCGTGCTTCAGAAACGCCGTGCTTCCAACCAAACATTCAATGTCATGTCCTCATGTATATCAAATATTAAGATTGAGCCTCTCGTCTTGAAAAATAATGTTGAAGTCATCTAAATAACTTTCGTCGATCACAACTCTTCTATCTACCTGATCGCCCATGACTTGACCACCAACCGTAGATGCTAGACCAACTTCTATTTTTCTCCGAATCATGTCAAGTTTTCTGTGATCAAAACTTAACATATTTTGAGATAATTTGATTCTCAAAAGCTTGGCTCTGAATTTCTACTTATTGATCTCGATTATTTTATCCTTTTGAAAAGGTTACTACAAGGGTTGTTAATCTTCTATTACTTGAGATCAATTATGTCACCAGAATAACATGTTCCACAAATTTCAGTGTTTTTAGATCTGTAAAAATGTATTTTAACGTTGAGAAAAAGGAAGTAAGAAATGAGAAGAAATGAAGTTTACTAGTTACAATTTATTTTAGTTTCAACTAATGAAGGTAACCAAAGTTTGATAATATTAGAAAAAATGTTTTAAGAGTGCAAAATGGTCTATTATGTAAATTAAGTTGTATAAATAGGAAACAATAGAGAATATTATCAATTAAATGAGTTTGGCATAGTGGTTTATGGATCCGATAAAATAGCATTGAGACCCGGGTTCAAGCCTCCTCCACCACTTTTGTAGATTTTTTTTTTGAAATTATTAATTATTTAAAATATAAAAAGCCACATCAGCAATATCTAACGGACAGCTCAGATTCTGTTATTTTTGACTAACGGAAAATCGGTCCATGTATGTAAAAGCCGAATTCTGTGAATTGATGTATGAAATTTGAATATATTATGTGTTGATGTATGTTTTAGCACATGGTCCGAGTATATGTACTGATCGGGACCATGGTCTTCTGTTGATGTATGAATTGGCCGATTTCCCTATCTTTGCACGTAACTTCATGATGTTCCCACAGTGTGTACGTATACGTTCATATATCATATATTGTATTGTATTTGCGTACATACTTTTATTTACAACGACAGTGTTTTATCTTCTTTCGTCCTCACAACTAAATCCTTGAGATTTGTAAAAGTACTATTGTGTCATAATACCCTATTTTTATAGTCTTATAGATATACAATTAAAGGTTAACACATCACCAGTTCACCATATAACTCAGCTTTAAATGTTAGAATGACACATTATCTCTTGGTATTCTCTTTTTCTGTATAGAAAAGATGTAGCAAGTATATGTTCTTCATATTTAAATGTGGAAAAATAAAATAGTGCTGCAAAAGCTTACAAGATAAGCACAAGAGAGAAAGAGGTTCTATTTTAGAGAAATCGACATGTAACATATGAATGAAATATAATGTGGGGGGGGGGGGAAATGGTCAATTTCAACCTTGTCAATTTTAGTTGTATATTTTCTTACCTAAATTTTATTATAGTGCATATTTCAACAGAGTTTAACAATTATTTTAAATGAACTAAAATCAATCTGACCGGAATATTATTGGTCAACCATCTATAAATATCAAAAACAACAATAAAATACATTTGGATAATTCAAAAAACTTAAATTAGTACCAAAATATACTAAAATCTGGGATAAACTATAAATATCCAATACCCCAAAATACATCTAAAAACCAAAGCTATATCTGAAACTCTAGAAAACAAAAAAAATGAAACAAAAAAAACACCATGTAATGCATAAAAACATCTAAACATAAGTAATTTATTTGCTATTGAGTATACGGTCAGTCTTATGTTAGGAATCAGAACATAAACGACGCCTAGAAGATCAAGAGTACATGATCTAAGTTCACATATGACTATTTTACTCGATAAATTTATGAATTATTTAATTTATTATTTATGTTTGGTATCACAAGATATTTTAAAATCTGAAGTTTTTAGTTTTTGAGTCTTTTGTATATTTGAGATTTTCAGGTATTTTTGATTTTTTTAGATATTTATAGTTTTTTGGATTTTTATTATATTTTTGGATATTTATAGATTTTTGGATTTTTTGGTTGTATTGTTTTTTTATATATTTATAGATGGCTGAACAACAATATTTTTATCAAAATTGATTTGGCTTGAATTTGATAGTTTGGATAGTTTATTTGAAATAATGGTTAGCTTAGAATAAAATATGTACTGTAACAAAGTTCGATGAGAAAAGGCACTACAATAATTGTTGAGATTGAATTTGGCCATTTTCTCATATATATTGTGCGTGAGATAGTCACAAGAAAATAAAATATTTGTCGCTCATGGCATACGACTGAACAGATAACTAAAGCTTTTTCTGTTCTTCCTAAAATTACTGTAGATTCATATTCTTAGGGTTTCACACTGACACGAAAACTTATAATTCTTTACCTCTTCCCCAATTGGACAAATATTATTATTACATGGCTTCTAGCACACAATTAACTTCATCTTCTTCACGAAAATCATTCTATGCATAAGGGTTTCTTGATGCAAGGCCTTGTAGCAGATTTTAATCATGTCTTTCAAGCTTCGTTATCACGAATGGTACACAAACGCGTTATAATAGTTTTGTACTTTATTGGTTGGTTTCTTTTTTCTTATTGGTTAGTTTCGTACTTCATTGTTTTATTAATGGAAAAATGTGTATCAATGACCCAGTTTTTCATCATTTTTAATTTACCATTCAAATATATGAATTCAACCATAAATCAGAATAATAGTATCTGTGAGATACTCAAACATAATTACTAAAAAGAGACTAACTAAAGTAAATTGGTAGTGATTCTAAGTTTTCATTGGTAGGGATAAATTACTAACAAATCCTTTGCTTATCTTTCAGGTGTCAATGCTATGTCAAAGAAAAGATTATTCATTTTATTTGGAGTGTGTTACCAATTAAGACACATTTTTTATTTTTTTTTACAAGATATTTTTCTTAGAGAGACACATTCACGGTTTTCAAAGTGATTTTTGGATCAGAATACCCTTTACTTGGTGAAACGAGATAATTTTTTTATTATATTTAGTTAGTGTAGACCAGAGCCTTTTAGTTACGACGTAAGTTTCTTGTATGAGTTATGAAGGTATGTGAGAACTAATTATGGCCACATGTTTGAAATTTAAAAAGAAGATCTAACAGCCATGTGATGTAGAGCATGCATAGATTTAAAAGAGAGAATGTGTATACTTTAACTAAAAAAGAGAGAAAGCATGATTGACACCCAAACTCAAAAAATAAAGAGATAATTTGCGTCTATATCTCTAAAGACAACCATAATTTGGAGAACATCCCTCACATGCATAAAGTATTTTTAACTCCCGATTTTGCCCCTAGCCCTATCTATCTAGCTTCTAAACACCTAAAACTATGTGTCAGGTTTGTCGCTTTTGTGCTTCTTGGTTTATTGAATAAACACGTTGGTTTATAAAAACCCTCTCTTATCAATTCATTAAGAGAACTTATTTTCACAATGTATTTGGCTGCTTCCGAAAATTAATTTCTCTCCATTTATTTTTTAGAAAAAAATATAAATTTTCTTGTTCTAGCAGAAGCTTTTGATTCTATCATCAATTCACTTGTATCTTCTTCTGTTATTTTTTTTTCAAAAGGTAAATAATTTCTTTATTCTGAACAATTCCAATAAATTTTTCTTTATGGATTCTTCTTTTTATGTTCATAATCAGGTTTTTCTTTCGTTATGGTTCAATTTCATGTTGATTAAGAGTATGTAAACATGTATTTTCAGATTTATTTCAGTTTAAATTCCATTTGACCGATTATGGTTGTTCAACGTGGTCCTACCGGTCGTGCCATTAATTTAACACTCACGCCCGACCTAGGTCTTTGTCTTGTCTATGTCAATACTTTTCAAATCAAGAAAATTGCGGACACCATCATGACGCTCATCCTTGGGCTCCTCTGGCTGATGATCTTTTCACAAAATAATTGTATAGAGTAGATACATGCTTTGTTAGATGATACAACGACGGTTAGCTAATATTGTTTTGGATAATATATGTTAGCCGATAATTACTTAGTTACCCTATAATATTTATGTTCAGTTTTATCAGATTTTACATTTTTCACTCGTTGAAATACATATTTTGTTAGTTGTTGCAATAATGCACCACTAATTGCTAAATGTTTTTTTTACAAAATACTTGTTGTTAGCTTGTGCATTGTTTGATAATTGATAAATGATTTGGTGAATGGTTTGTAAATTTATACATTGTTTTAGTACATGGTTTATTAGCTGCTAAATGGGTTGCTAGTTAATACATTTGTTTGGTAAATGGGTTGCTAGTTGTTGCATAGTTTGATATCAATAAAATGATTAATGGTTGGTAAGATGTTACAAAAAGTTTTCCTTAAATGATATACATGGTTGGTATAGCTGATATTTAGTTTGATAAATTGTTTGCCAGGTTGTACATTGTTTGATACTTGGTTGTTACCTCATAAATGATTTGATACATGGTTTGTGCATCAATACATTGTTTTATGAATAATATGTTAGCTGATAAATGATTTGTTACATGGTACATATTTTGTTAGTTGATGCATAAACTGATACAAAAGAATTGATAAATAATAGGTAAAATGTTACAAAATAGTTGTCCATAACTGATATTGGTTTGTGTATCTGATAAATGGTTCGATAAATTGTTTTGTAGACTTGTATAATGTTTAATACTTGGTTTGTTAGCTGATAAATTAAATGATAGCTTATTTGTGAGTCAATATATTGTTTGATAATTGGTTTATCATATGATACATGATTTGTTACCTGATATATATTTTGTTAGCTGATGAATAGTTGATACATGATTTGTTTTACAATTCACGATTTTACATGATACATGGTTTGGTAGTTCATACAGCTGACAACTAAACAAGTATCACGAATTGGGTAACACCTCTAACAATCTGTTACTTGATATTTTTCTGTGTAAATGTTAACCTTTTATTTAACAGGTACATATTAACTTAACTATATTATTTTTATAGTGTGATAGGAGTCTTTAAGCGGGGATTGATTTTATTTAATTTTCTTATGAATATTACTATATGTACAAATGTAGCGTGGTCTAGTGGCTATTAGCCTAGTACATACTTATATATGAACGTGAAAAGACTACCATGTTATACTAGTTAGTTAATTGTTATATTGTACCATATATATCAGCTACACAACTATTGTTAACATGCTCAATTTGTTCATTTTTGTTTTATACATACTTTTATTTTAGTTTTAAATAAATATTTATATGTCGTGGTGTTTGAATCTAATAATATTTTTTAAAAATATTAACTTATTTTAACAAAGATGATAGATTACGTACTTGATAACATGATCATTATCCATTAACTTTCTATTTTGCTGTTACATTATTTGTTAGTGGTCTGATCATTCATGATGGTGAAAATTGTTATAAATTTTAATTTAGTTTTAGCGGATCATTCATGATGGTGAAAATTGTTATAAATTTTAATTTAGTTTTAGATATATGTCTATATATTTTAATGTTTTAAATAATAATATTGATTGTTAAAAAAATAAAGATAATTGATTGTCTTTAAAAAGCAAGATACTAAATCACAAAAATTAGAGAAAACAAGTGGTTCTCAACGGCTCTAATAGTAGTCCTATGTTGCGCAACAGTAACCTACCATCTGACAGTGAATCAGACCTATCTCTGAAGCTTGTACTTGTCTAGATCTTTGTGTCAAATGCTAAGGGCAGTATCGTCACAACCCAACACTAAATGTATGTCTTTTACCTTTTATGTCACTTATGGAGCATTTCTCTAATTTGATCTCATTTTAGGTGCAGTCACCTAAATCATCCAAAAATAAAAGCACACACAAAAAATAAAAGAAAGAGTGTGTATACTCTCTTATTTTTATATCTAACAAAATAGTATTATTTTTTTAATACTAAAAGTAACTGTTTACATACCCCAACATGTTATATTTTTCATTCTTTTATATTCTACTACATAAATAAATATATAAACACATAAAATAAATCATTAATTTTTATATATTTTGATATCCATATGTATATATGTATTTTAATATTTTTAAAAATCAAATTTAAATTTTATGAAACATTGTATTTTGATATTTGTGGACACATTTTTGTAGATATATTTTTGATGAACAAATTTGAAATAGTCGTGGACATGTTTTTTGTGGATAAATCGTTTTGGTATTTTGTAGATACATTTTTGATAGATAAATTCAAAATATCTACTAATAAGGCAGAGACATTTAGTGTATTATATGGACAAAAAATCTCAATCTTACAAATGTTATGTATAACATTTTGTGGACAAATCATACAAAGCTTCAAAGCTTCCTTTTCAGTATCAGTGGCGGTCTATTACATCTCTTACGGTCACAAAGTAAATATTTTCCATCCAAACGAGTCTCAAATTATGTTCTATCTGTTCCTCCAAACATTTGGTTAAGCAATATGTTCCCTAAAACATCAGTCCCTAATTCAACGCCTTTAAAAGATACCTTAACAAATTGATAGAGACTTGCAAGATTGATGACTGCTTCAAGCAGAATCTTAGGATGTTTCAGCATCTGAAGTCCAAACATATTTCACCCTTAATTTGAAAGTTTTGTTCTTTAGAAAAAACAGCGACTTGATCCAGTCACTTAGATACATAACCAGCCGCGATATAGTAACCACTTGACATCATTCACTCTCGTTGTCACTTTCTGATGAGGACCTCAAGTTGGTAGCTGGACCACCAACTCATGAGATCAACCATACAAGCTATATTGGAGCCAGCAGCAACATAGGAGCATTCAAAGAAGGATATCTTTGCAACCATAAGGAGTTTGACCGTGAAACCAATTGCTATAGATTCTCATCACAACCAGAGCACGTGAACAATTAGTTTCATACCAAAATGAGTAATGATTTAGGAGATATACTCTTTACAGTCATACTACTTACACTGCATCAGAAGTGGTTCTATTTAAGGAAAGTAGGTCTTTTCTTAAGGAGTGTACTACTCAAACTCACGTGTGGAAGCCAGGAGATCATTCATTACATCTAATACCAGTTGGAGAGTTTCTACCATGCACCAGACCATATTGGAATAAGGAGATTGCTTCCCACCAAGACTTACCATATTTGGACCAGATTTGCAATCAAACCCAGCAGCTAGTTTTCTACACTCTTGGCTGTGATTTGGAGATTTATTTCATCAATATACAAGAAGATCATCACATTTCCCATTTTGGCCGAATTCTCCTCATTTAAGCCTAACGGCTAGTTTTTGATGTTTTCATTATGTTTCCATTTTGTTTAGCTTTCTAAGTCTTTGTATTGTGCATTATATAAGCTCATTAGGTTTCTCATTGTTAGCAATGAAATATTTAACCAAGAATTAATAAATTTTCCAGTTTCTTTTCTTCAAAGTCTTTGTGTCTTTGAGTTATCTTGATCATCAAACCTTGTGTGGATTCACTAGTCTAGGTGATTGGCGAGTTAGTCTGCTTGTGGAATCAGGCATCCTACTTCATGGTTGATTGTTGAATCATTCAACACCCTGTTCTGGCCGAGATCATCAATTATATCCAGCCGGTTTTATAGTTGATTTGATCGATTAGAAGAACCACTCCTCTTGTTGGATCGTCCATCACTTTGATCCAAGGATCTTGTGAGCCATTGTCAGCCTTGGCTTACATCATTTCTGGTATCAGAGCTGAAGTTCCTTTAGAATCAGGTTATATTTGTCCTTGTCTCTAATCATTTGCTTTTGTTTCTAGTTTAATTTTTGTTGCGTTATTAAAAAACTATAAAAAAGTCTTTGTTCATCTTTCAGTTAGTTTTGCTTTGCAGAATCTTAAAACCCATAAAAATCACTCTTCAAGTAAAGTATAAGCACCCAAGACGTGATAGTCTAGTGGTAGTTCCTTGGCCGAGAGGTCAAGGGTTCAAACTCCCTAGGCCACGATTTGGGGAGGTGTGTCCAGGGCCGTAAAAGGTACAGACAAAGGCTGACACCGGGCCTAGGTGGTGGGGCGTAAGCCCAACACCTGATTAATCAAAAAAAAAAAAAAAAAAAGTAAAGTATAAGTTCAAGGTTCTTCCATGGACCCACTTTGGAAACAATGCCCGTAGCTGTTTGCCTGTTTCCTTTTACTCACAAGGTTTGGTATTCACGACACCACTCAAAGCATGGACACGCCGGGTTAGTGGATTTGAAGATAGATCTTGTGGTGGAGGATTGTGATGGCTTGGACACGGCGGTCTTTCGTGTACGCTACTATTATAGATACTCTTGACGAAGGTGTATGGTCTGAAAACCAGAAATTAGATTTGCATGTATGCTACTATTACAGATCTACACATACAGAAAACTCTTGAAAGGAGAAAAGAGTTAAGGTAGACAAAATACAAACCTTCGATGATGGGCTCCTGTGAATTTGGTTGACTAAGAAGCTTCCCTTTTTTTCTTCGACTTTGATTTGGCCATGGTTCGCGATTTACAGAGAAAAAAGGAAAATAAGAGAGGTTCAGGAGTATTAGCAGAAGAGGGCAAGAGTAAAATGAAATATTGAAATCAAACATGCTTTTGCGCCTCTGATTTCTTCATGTTCTTCAACTTGAGGGAGATGATGAAAGAGAATCATCGCAATTAGGGTTCAAGAAACCAGGAAAGTGATTTTGAATTTTAACACGAGATAGGAGAGATAAGAGTAAATAGTATTTTTTATTATTATTTGTCCGTCTAATTGGACAATTTGGTTTAGTTAGGAAAAATGAAGAATGAGGCGAGTCGTAGTTGGGAATATGAGGGACAATGGACACAAAGAAAGTGGGTCTCCAACAAGAAGTGTATGTATGTGTTAATAGAAAGTGAGAATGTGTTTTACAATGTAAATTTTTTTTATTAGACCCCCCCCCCCCACCCAAACATGTCAATGGTGTCGTCATTTTCCAATTTGAACTCAATATGATTTCAATAAGTCGACGTAAGCAAAAGGGAATCTGCTTTTGCTGCTTTCAATCAATGAGAAAAGATTGAGAATCCTTTTGTTATATTTTTAGTAGATTGGAACTTGGGTCCATGTTGACCAAATCTGCACCGACTCTTGTGGTCCAGGTTGGAACTTGGATCTCTCTGTTGGGAACATGAGAGGAAACTAGGGACTTTCTTCTGTGGCAAGCAATAGCAATGGTTATGGGAGAAACTTCGGGACTGATTTTGGACTTTATGCAGAGGCAGCTCTGTCTATAGCGACTCAACGTGAGTCGATCCCTCATCAGTCTTCTAATGACTTAGATGACTTATCTCACACTTCTAAAAGTCAAGAATTTAAAATAATAATAATAAATAATGATATTTTCATGAACAACTCAAAATTTTAGGGTGAACTAGACAAATAAAATTTACAAAAACACATAAGTTACTTTTGTATTTGACTCTGTTGTAAATTTCCAAAAAATCATAAATAATGCATATGTAGGAGCATGAAGTGCCGCCTCACATGCCAGCCAGACATGTGGTTAGCCATGCGGGGCACGAGTTTCCGCCTTGCATGCCAGTCAGACATGCGGCAAGCCATGTGGAGCACGAGGTGTCGCCTTGCATGCAAACCAGACATGCGGCCAGACATTCGAGGTTTAGGGATTCAAGTTTATGACATTTTTTTATTCAAGTTTGTATTTGACATTGGATGCCCTATTGGGGTTTGATAATTTACTTTTTTTTAAACAGTTAAATTAATATAGTAAAAGCTATGCAAGAAATTTGGTGTTTAACGTTAACCAACTCTTGTTACTAACAAGCAACTTCTCCTAACCGTACGTAAGCCAAACAAAGATAAAGATCAAATCTATTACACAAGACACGTAATCCAATTCCTAATTATAGTGTCATTAGATTATCTATTTAAAGGATCACAAAGGGAATCCTATTTTGAAAATAAGCCACAACATTCCTTCCTTCCTTCTAACAACAAAAGCAATAAAAGAAATGGCAGGAGGAGCTTTTGTGTCAGAAGGAGGAAGTGGTGGAAGAGATTATGAAGGAGGAGTGACAGTTTTCGTAGTCATAACATGTATAGTTGCGGCCATGGGAGGTCTCCTCTTTGGTTATGACCTTGGAATCTCAGGAGGTGTGACATCAATGGATGAGTTTCTTAGCAAGTTCTTCCCACAGTTAGAGAAGCAGAGGGTAAAGGCGACGCACGAGACGGCTTACTGCAAATTTGATGACCAGAAGCTCCAATTGTTTACTTCTTCTCTCTACTTAGCAGCTTTGGTGGCTTCCTTTGTGGCTTCGGTTGTCACTAGGAAATATGGAAGAAAGGTCTCCATGTTTACGGGTGGACTTGCTTTCCTCACCGGTGCACTAATCAACGCCTTTGCCATTAATGTAACAATGCTCATCATCGGTAGACTTTTGCTCGGTGTAGGTGTGGGATTTGCTAATCAGGTTAGTTCGGCCTTTAATTTGTTGTATATACTATTCTTTTGTGTGGTTTTGTATATCTATCTAAATATGTGATATGTGCCTCATGCATGCAACACTATCAACAATTTATTTTGTCTAGGCTCATTAATTCTCAATAATTTATTTTATTTTTCTTTTCAGTCTACTCCGGTTTACCTCTCGGAAATGGCTCCAGCAAAGATAAGAGGAGCGCTAAACATCTGTTTCCAGGTGGCTATTACGGTTGGAATCTTGGTGGCGAATCTGATCAACTATGGAACATCTAAGATGGCTCAAAATGGGTGGAGGGTTTCTTTAGGTTTAGCAGCTGTTCCAGCGCTTCTGATGGTGATCGGATCATTCTTTTTGCCCGATACACCAAACTCAATGCTTGAGAGAGGCAGATACGAGGAAGCAAAAGAAATGTTGAAGAAAGTACGAGGAACGGATAACGTTGACCATGAGTTTCAAGATATACGCGAAGCATGTGAAGCTGCTAAAAAGGTAGAACATCCATGGACAAACATCATGCAAAGCAAATACAGACCAGCTTTAGTCTTCTGCTCGGCCATTCCCTTTTTCCAGCAGATTACTGGTATTAATGTCATTATGTTCTACGCTCCTGTTCTCTTCAAGACTCTTGGTTTTGGAGATGATGCTGCTCTTATGTCCGCTGTTATTACCGGTGTTGTTAACGTCCTCGCCACCTTTGTCTCCCTATACTCGGCTGATAGATTTGGAAGAAGGTTTCTTTTCCTTGAAGGTGGCATTCAAATGTTCATATGTCAGGTACAAATTAAAAAAAAAATATTGTTACATATTTTTGATGACTAGCTAATTCTTGGACATATGTTTTGCTTATCTTTTCAGATTCTTGTTGGTTCATTTATCGGTTTCAAATTCGGAACCACGGGAACTGGAACCTTGACACCAGCAACAGCAGACTGGATTCTTGTTTTCATATGTGTGTACGTTGCTGGATTTGCATGGTCATGGGGCCCTTTGGGTTGGTTAGTACCCAGTGAGATCTGTCCATTGGAAATCAGACCAGCGGGACAAGCCATCAACGTCTCTGTCAACATGTTCTTCACCTTCCTCATTGGTCAATTCTTCTTGACTATGCTTTGTCACATGAAGTTTGGTCTCTTCTACTTCTTTGCAGCCATGGTTGCCATCATGACCATCTTCATCTACCTTTTGTTTCCCGAGACCAGAGGTGTTCCCATTGAAGAGATGGGAAGAGTTTGGAAGCAACATTGGTTCTGGAAAAATTACATTCCAGATGATGCAGTTATTGGTGGACATGATGAAAACTAAACCAATTCGGTTTAACTGGAATTCGTCAATCCGGTTCTATATGTTTATCAATCATGAGTTGGTTTCACGTTAATATGTAATATCTAGATAATTTGTTGATTATCTGATCCATTATCTCATACTCATATATATATATATACACGATGCTTATTTATAGTCTTGTACATTTTTTAATACAACATTTTTTCTTCTTGGTTTAATAAATCTCTTATCAGTTAAATTTGCCTGCTATTTCTTTTCGTTTCATTTCTATCACCTCTTTTGGTGCTAAATGGTACGGTTTTCATTAACTGATAAAAGATTTATTAATAGCAACAAACTAGTCATCAATTAAAATTTTCTTAAGTAGATATTTCAGTTTATCCAATAGGGTTAAAAAAATTCTTTGCTAACATTTATAGGTATAAGTAATTAATATTAGAAAAAAAGAAAGTGATACAGCAGAAATTCTATAGATTAATTCTCGATATATTAATAAACATAATTATTTAATAAATTTATCCGGTCCAAGTTGGAGCGGTGTAAAATAGAGTAAAAATCGATAAAATCAAGATAATAATATTTTAAAACTCTTAAGTAAATATATAATCCCAAATAAATTAGAAATTAAAAATTATCATATATATATATATATATATATAAATTTATGTAAACATATAAAAACTTTTTGTTTTGTATCATTCTTCAAAATAAAATTTCAACTCTAGCTTTATTTTTTTATTTTGTTAAATTAATTAAATTTGTATTATATAATATGTATCCATCATATATAAAATATATAAATAATCTAATAAAAGTAGTTAAAATGCAAATCTATAAAGTCTAACCAATAGACAATATAAAAAATGACATATTCTTTTCATTCTTTTACACTTAAAATAAAATTTTAAAAATATAAATCTAAAAATGACATTTTTAAATTCATAACTCTACAAATTTATAAATTTTTGTAATCCCAAAATTATTAATTTAGAGATATTTTTACTGTTATTTTCTTCTTAAAAAAAGGAAGAAGAAAGTAATATGTTCTAACTAGAATGTTTTCTTGTAGAAGATACACATGAACTGCGTACATAAGGCACATGTTCTTTCAGCTATAAAATCATCATGTATAATTCTTTTGGTTTGTAATAGAATAGTTGACATTATGTATAAATGAACCAAGTTAAATTCTCAACCAAACCAAAGTTTAGAGCATGTCTATTGGTAGAATTTTAATGGGTATCTCACCAATAAAAAATAATTTGACAAAAAAATAAGGGAGAATGATGAAAGTTTCTCTTGAAAATATCTCATGTAAGAATTTCAAAAAACTCATGAGAACTCCAATAACTAATGTTTCTTTCATTATTGCTTTGCTTTTATTTTAGATTAAATTGTAATTTAAAAACTAAAATATTTTCATTATTTTTGTATGAGTTACTCTGAGAGTCTCTTACTAATTACCAATAAGGTTGCTCTTAGCACTTACACCACGTGAATTACCATGATCTTGAGTATTTAGAATAAATAATAAAAAAGACTCTAACTATAAAACTAACTCATGTGATATTTTTATAAATTCATTTGTCGTTTATCAGTTTTTTTTAATAATCTAATTCTATTGAAAAAAATTATTCAAGAAATACGTACTATAATAATGATATTTGTGGCTTAGATTTTGATGGCAAATAGATTTTGACCAAAAAAAATTGATATTTAACATTGTATTGGATAATGTATTCATCTATTGGATATTAAAAGAGATTATAAATTATTTTAACTTTTACTAGAGATATTTAATTCAATATATTTATATATATAGGAAATCTAGTACTATGTAACTAACAATAAATTTTATGTATTTTTGCATATAAATTTTGTTTTATAACTCAAGTTTCCAACAAAACAAATTCATATGTACATGTCCAAATGTTGTTGGTATTTACAGTGGAGATAAAATTTATATGACTAAGAGTTGTTTTTTTGCATATAAATTTTGTTTTATAACACAAGTTCCCAGCAAAACAAATTCATATGTACATGTCCACAACTACCTATCCATGAATCAATGTCCACATCTACTTATTCACAAATAACCGTCCACGAACATCATCCACATAGTCACACGAATATGTTCATGTCTTCTCTATTTGCATATTTTCCACCCACAAACACCACCCACATAGTGAAAGTACGTAGACATAAAAGATTTTAACTTGCATACAAATAGGTGTCCATAATAAATGAAAAATATTTATGTCCACGGCTTGTTGCACTTGTTTGTGAATAGCTATTTGTGAACAAATTAAAACCGTCTATATCTACTTTTTTTTTCAGTTCCACATTTTTCTATCTATGTCCACATCTTTTTTTTGTCTATTCTATATGGGTTGTGCGTACATAATATATATATGTATATATATAATGGATCTTAAAACATAAAAAATATATAGAATTTATTGTGACAGTTAGAATTATTTTGTGTATCTTAAAATTTGAAATAAATGTAGATAAAACATAAGGTGGAATAAGAAAAACAATAATAACAAAATATAAATCACCAAAAAGTATTAATTACACTCAAACTAAACCGAAACACATATCTAGTCTTTTCTTGGCAAGGACAATAATGTCTAAAAGTTGTTTCGTTTTCCGTGAATATGCTTTCCAAGTGAAAAGTGGCCTAGAGTGAAAAGAAAAGATAAAATGTGACATATAGTGTAATGCACTCATAAATTTGCGTGTCATAAAAAATTACTTAGGATAGAGGGAGCCAAGAAGCATTGAATGCGACAATATAAAAAAATTAGTGTTGTGAATAAATTTCAAAATATCTTGTAAGAGCATCATTGGAAATTTCTCGATGAAAGTCTCTCACAAAAAAATAATATTATAATAAAAAAATCTATCAACATTTGAGAGACTCATACAAATATTTCTTTAAGAAGATACTTTTGTATGAATCTCTCAAGTTCCGAGAAACTTTTCTATTATAATATTATTACTTTTTGTGAGAAACTTTCGTCGAGAAATTCCCACTACTGATGCTCTAATAAATCCAACTCTATAAATAGAAAGTTAATGAAGAGAGTCTAAGTTATTATTTAGATGATATATTTGTCATTTGACTTCTTAATATTAATCAATATTACCCATGTTTCATATTTTAACTAGTTTTATAAAAACAAATATTATTTCAAAATATAAGTAGTTTTCATACTTCAATACACCTTTTAACTTATTGGATATTTTGTGACCAATCAAATAATGTTAAATTTTTGTAGTTGGCTGAATTTCATGATTAAATGACACTTTTTAAAAAATAATAACTTTCTTAACTTTGTGATTTTAGCAAAAAAAATACTTTTATATTAAAAAAAAGGAAGTATTATGTATTGTTTTAATTTGGTTCTAATAATCTATATACCAATTTTTTACATCTATGTTGAATGTATCATTGACGAAGTTCACACCCACCCAATAGATGAATCTGCTCTTGTTAGTCTGGCGAGGAGGAAGATGGGTTGTTTTTGTGTGTTTGGAGAGTCAGACAAGTCTTGGTATTGTGCAAAAGATCCTTAGAAGATGTTATCCAGTTGTGTCTCACATTATCGGTTACGACTGATATTATCAGTCGTGTGTTTATGTATCCGTATTCATAACTTATCCAAATATAATAGGGCTGACGATCTATAGCATCAGATCCACATAAACTAATTCCTCGTGTTAAATCTCCTCAAAAATAAAGTTCTAAATCTATATCTACCCGAGCCGAAATATTTAAACTTTAATACACACATAATAAATTTTCTGTTATTGTTTACAAACCAAGAACGTACCAACCTCTGATCTTAAACCCAACTAAACTTAACTGAATCTTAATCTGAAACAAAAAAGAATTGACCCGACCCCACTAGTCTTCTTCTTCATGACTTCACCCTAGCTGAAATTTGCAGAAGGTTGAAACGGTAACCGGTCAATACTCCAAGAGACGGCAACATGTTAATGAAGAAAATACTCCAAGAGAGAGAGAGAGAGAAAGAGAGAGATAGAGAGAGAGAGAGCGTCCTTCTTATGTATAATGTATAATATCCAAACCACAAAGATTCTCCATTTTCTATTCTCTACAAGACAACACAAAAGAGTGATATAAACGTCGCCAATTACGTCTTGGAGATCTGGAATATTGTCACAAAAATTTCATATGATTAGTTAACATCCAGATTTTGATGGAGCCAGAGTTGCAGATGGTAAGGAAGAAGAAGAAACAAACTGTCAACTCATTTTTTCGGTAAAATCAGTTTATTTTGGGTTAGATCTGGTTTGGGTCTGATTAGTATTAATTTTGGTTTATTATTAGATTTTAATGGTTAGTTGGTCAACAGTAAACCAAATTAATCCGGTTTTATGGGTTTTGATTTTTAAAAATATAAGTTTGTGTGGTTTTAAGTTTAGAAGTTTCGGTTCGGGGAGATATAGATTTCGAACTTTATTCTCAGGGAGATTTAACACGAGGCATTACTTTGGTGTGAATCTGATGCTCTATGATACTTCTCGTGGGGAAATAGATCGTCAACCCAATATAATATGATTATATGTTTATGATTTAGGATTCCTAGAACCTAAATACTAACAGTGCAACCATAAATCATAACCCAAGAAATATACCCTAAACAATATTCCATAAAAGATAAACTTAAACCCTAAACTCTTGACCCTAACACAACAATCAATAAACCTTAGACCATATTCCTAGAACCTAAATACTAACAGTGCAACCATAAATCATAACCCTAGAAATATACCCTAAACAATATTCCATAAAAGATAAACTTAAACCCTAAACTCTTGACCCTAACACAACAATCAATAAACCTTAGACCATAAAACATTATTCGTAAACCATAAACTCGAACACTAAACGATGAATCCTAAACCCCCAAAAATAATCCTTAAACCATAAACTCAAGCAAGATAATTATATATCCGACTGATATAATATGTAGCGGTTAGAATATAACAATTTTAAGTACATATACTTTAATAGCCAGATTATTATCAAATGAGTGGTGATCTAAAATCATAAAATTTAATTCCTAAACCCTTAGCAATATACCATAACCCTCAAAATTAAACTATAAACTCTAACCGTAAATCATGAATCCTAAACCTAAACCCACAAACCCTAAAGTCCTAAACCATTAATTTCATAGCTTACTTGTGGTAAGGCTATCACATTTGTTGATGTATAGAAACTAAAAAGAAACATAAACATTTCAGAGTACTTAGAGAGGTACAAAAGTCTCTCGGGCATGAAAATGGCAGACAGTGGCAAGACAAAAAAAAGCAGACAGTGGCAAGACAAAAAAAAGCAGACATGATGCAGTATTTGATAACGTTAATGTTAGTTGATATACAGATAAAAAATATCATAGCGAATAACTGGTGTGACAGACGTCATTTTAATTGTGAAAAATTGATCCATAGTTTTGAGGAAAAACAAGTGATACAACACACAATCCATATACCTTTTAAATGAAGTCTTCTACATATTCATTAGGAATTGTAGTAACCAGTATTCTATTATTTGCATATGTTCCATCAAGTGATCATGCAGAGACGCCAATATTTTGAGACACTATACCAACTGTATGGTCGGAGTGACATCTATCCAAATGTTATGCTATAATATAAAATTGGATATGTTAACTGTTAGTAGATAATAATATAAATAATAAATATTCATTGTAAGGATTGGATATGTGTATTGTTAGCCGATGAAAATGTTAAAAGCGGATTCAAAAATACTAAAGCAGTTTATGTATGGTTATCTGGATATTGTCGAGAGTCTATTCATATTTCTACCACTGGTTAAGGTTTCTTAGGACAGATCCAACATCATCAGATGTAGCATGGATATGGTCCTTTGCCGTAGTCTAACTCCCCCCTTCCCCAATTAAAAATCCTTTAATCTACAAGATCTTTGTAGTCACTGCTGCACCATCGACATCAGGAACCATCAAACCCAGAGAGGCTAGATCGAAATCAAAAGAAACGAGTTGGTTTGTCTCTTTGATGTCCTCCATCAGAGA
The DNA here is from genome assembly GCA_905132765.1 of Moricandia arvensis. Lineage (NCBI taxonomy): Eukaryota > Viridiplantae > Streptophyta > Magnoliopsida > Brassicales > Brassicaceae > Moricandia > Moricandia arvensis. Next base: position 65,381 of record CAJHQP010000106.1, read on the forward strand.
ACTTGAAGCAAATTCAACATCTATAGCTATAGACAACAGTCACAAGAAAAATAATCTTTGAGCTAGAGCAACGAGAGACACAACAGAGAGAAGAGAAAAGTGCAAAGTCACGAGGTTGATGAATAAAAATATCACAACTATTTTTCTAAATTCATAAAAGAAAATGAGATGAAACAGATTTTGAAGAAACCAAGGAACATGGGAAAATGGTCGTAGGATGGAGAAATAAGTAGTGGACGACATCGTTATATACTTTCATGCACTCGACAACATATCACACTAATTTACTTAGTACTCGGTTACCTAAATAAATGAAAACTATGTATATGAAATGGAAATACTCTTTTTAATATCCTATATGAACCACATAATAATTAGTAGTATCAAGGTTACGGAAGCAATGTGAAGAAGATGAAGTGAAAGCGAAAGAGATTTGGTTATGAATGATAAATCTTCACATTGACCTTTACTGTACACTATAGTATTATAGACATTAAGATTAGCTAACATACGCTGTAACCATATAACTAAATGCTATCATGCGCATAGATGTATACACCTCTAATACGCGCACCCCTCCCTCAAGACTTAATCTGGAGATGGAAGATAAAGGCTTAAAACAGATAAGCGACCAAGCAATGAATGGAAAGGTTTCAGATGAAGAGGCTTGGTCAATATATCCGCGAGCTGGTTTTCACTGGTGACATGTATAGCTTTGAGAGACCCAGCTTTGAGTTGATTGCGAACAATGTGTCAGTCCATCTCCACATGCTTGGTACATTCATGGAAGACCGGGTTCGTGGCAAGTATATAGCTGACTTGTTCTCACAGAGCAGCTTGGCAACCGCTGTAACATCGACCTAGAAATCTTTAAGGAACTTCTCGAACCAAATGATCTCCCGTGTAACGTCAGATAGACTGCGATACTTTGCTTCATTACTATGGCAGCTCACCACTCTCTGTTTCTAAGAAGGCCAACAAACAAGAGAAGTGCCTAGATAAACACAAAAACCAGGAGTAGAGATGTGTGTATCATGGTATGAAGCCCAATCAACATCCGCGAAGGCACTGATACACAACTTCGAGGAAGCATAATAAGAAAGACCTTGTCCTGGATTGCCTGTGAGATATCGAAGAACCCGATGAGCATCATGAAGATGGACATCAGTGGGAGCCTGCAGATACTGACTGAGTTTATGAACCGCAAACTTAATGTCACGACGCGTAATAGTCAGATATAACAAACGGCCAATGAGTTCTCTGTAAGGTATTGCAGAAGGCGACAAAACACCATCTTCTTTGCAAAGACAGACATATGGATCCATCGGTATATAAGCAGGCTTGAAAGCAAGAAGACATGCACTCTCCAACAAATCCAAGGTAAACTTTCGTTGACACACAGAGATACCTTCAGAAGTATGGCCAATCTCAAGACCAAGGAAAAAACGCATTGGACCCAAGTCTTTGATCTTAAAAACAGAAGCCAAAGTTGCCTTCAGAGAAGATAGTCTTGATCATTGTTGCTTGCAATAGCAATGTCATCAACGTAAACCAAAACTGCAATGAAGGATGTAGAAGTAGCTTTCACAAACAAACTGGTGTTAGACTCAGATTGAGTATAGCCAGCTTTGAGAAGAACATTCGTGAAAGTATGATTCCACTGGCGAGAAGTCTGCTTAAGACCATAAATGCTCTTATTCAACGTACAAACAACACTAGGAGGTAACACCTCACCAGGAGCCGGTGTATATCCCTGAGGTAAGGACATATAAATCTCCTCATCAAGCGTTCTATGCAAAAAAAGCATTGGAGACATCCATCTACGTCAAGCTCCAACATTTAATCGCTGATAAGCCTTACACTCCGGTAAGTTGATAACAAAATAAAATGTTTCATTACAGTCCACACCCTCTTGTTGAGTAAAACCTTTGTCAACTAAACGACCTTTGTACCTCTCCACCATACCATCAACATTGAATTTGATGGTGAACACCCATTTACATCAAACCACATTTTTGCCAGGAGGGAGAGAAACAATAGACCAAGTCTCATTTTCTTCCATGACATGAAGCTCAACATTTACAGTCCATTTCTAGACATCTGATGTCATGGCCTCACGAAAGGTATTAGGCTCGGTTTCAAGAGAATAGGAAAGAAGAAAGGCTTTTTAATGAGGCTTAACTTTGTGGTAGGAAAGGACAAATGAAATTGGATAGGGAGTAATGTGATGTGCAGGTATCGATGATGTATGAGATTTTAAAAGAACACAATGATAGTTGGATAGATAGCTAGGAGCCTTAGTCTGTCTGTGTGGTCTATCAACATGACCAGGGATCATCACAACATCCTTATCAACAGTCTCATTAGATCGTGGAACTACATGGGGTAATGATGGTGAGGATGGGGAGATGGTAATGCAGATGACAAACTAGATGGTAATGCAGATGATGAACTAGATGGTTCCTAAAACAATGAGATGGTAAAGTATATGTACTAGATGGAGATACAGATGAACTAGGTGTATCAATAATTGGATCAGTAACAAATGATGCATGCATAGGAAGAATTATATGAGGAAAGAAATCAAACACCTGTGAGTTCTTACCAATGAAGTGATACACATTTTCATGGAAAACAACATTATGAGATATGAAAACAGAACAAGTGTCTAAGTCAAGTACCTTGTAGCCTTTATAGCCGGAAGGGTATCCTAAAAACAGAAGGTCTAGCTCTAGGAGTAAAATTTTTGCGATCCTTATCAAGAGTACTAACATAGCATAAGCAACCAAATGAACGAAACATAGAGTCATAAGGTATTTTCTTCATTAACAGTTCATATGGTGTTTTGTTATGTAACAGAGGGGATGGAGTGCGATTTATTTAAAATAGCAGTTAAAACACAGTCACTCCAGTACACCAAAGGAACATTTGACTGAAAGAGCAATGCACGAGCAACATTAAGTAAGTGTTGATGTTTCCTTTTAACTACAGAGTTCTGTTGTGGTGTGTATGCACATGAAAAGTAATGAGTAATGCCATGTTGTTCAACTAATCGTGTGAAAAGCAATTCAAGAGCGTTATCACTTCTAATTGCTTTTATCTTGACAATGAATTGAGTAAGCACATGTGTAATAAAAGTAGGAAAAATGGTGGTAACATCACTTTTATTACGAAGCATATACACCCACGTTACACGAGTAACATCATCAATAATCGTAAGAAAGTATTTGTAACCACTAACATACTCGATTTCAAAAGGACCCCAAATGTCTAGATGAATAAGATCAAAAAGATTTGCAGACATGTTATTATGAAAAGGAAAAGAAAACCTCTTTTGTTTAGCTAAAGGGCAAACTGAACATTGACCATGAGACAAGCTAGACTCAAATAGAGACAAAGAATCAGATAAGACCTTTAACTTCACAGCTGATGGATGTCCAAGACGATTATGCCAAGTAAACTTATCAACGGACAATGATCCGCAAAGGGCAGATGAACTGGAAGTAAAACTATGATGACTATCGAGAATGTAAAGACTATGAAACACATCACCCTTCCCAATCATTAAGTCTTGAGAAAGGTCTTAAAGAAAACAATGAGTAGAGTAAAAGTGTGCAGAACAATTATTCTGGAAAAGAAAATAATGAATGCTAATGAGATTGAAATGAAACGATAGAACATGCAAAACATCACGCAATATCAATGTGTCAGAGAGCCTAATGGTGCCAGTATGCAAGATGGGAAAAGTAGTTCCATTAGGTAATGAGATTGTCAGACCATACGCTTCGAAATTCTCTTGAAACTTTGATAGATCAGCACAAATGTGACTTGTAGCACCACTATCTATTATCCATGAACCATGAGGTAAGGAATTGTATAGAGTGGTGAGACATTGATGTTGAAAGGTAAAAGAGTGGTTTTGATAACGAAGGTTAGATGATAGGGTGAGCATCATATTAGAAGAGGATTGTTCAGCCATGACACCATGTTCTGTGATAAATGCTTTGGAGTAAGTAGCAACAGTCTCAGAAAACTGGACACGAGACTGGAGTTTCTGAATGATAGACTCTAATTGAGAAGAGCTGAGCCGATTCACATCCACAGAATTCGCCATAGCAGCAGGTGGAGGCGTATAAGGCATTGAACCACCAGCTGTAGGGTGAGTAGCAACCTGAGCCACAGTCTTAGGAGTAGTCTAAGAAGAGAAAGTCCCCGAAGGATAGGTATTCTGTCCACGAGGAACAAGAGTGTTTCTTAGGCTGCATAGATTATCCTTGATAATTTGGCGAAGGCTTGAACACAAGAGGATATCCATGGAGCTTAAAGCATTTAGCAACTGTGTGACCGAGTTGACCACAATGAGTGCAAAGAGGACGATTTCCACGAGGATGATATATACTATAGGCAGCAACATATTCAGATGCATCAGGAGACTTTGTACATGGGGCAGGAGATGATCCATGAGTCTGAAAAGCCACACTATCAGTTTAAGCAATTGGTTTAAGATGCTTTTGTCTCTCATATTGAGCAACAATGTCAAAGGCTTCTTCAATAGTGGGAATTGGGTTCAACATGAGGACATAGCGATGTGTCTGCTCATAGATTTCATTAAGTCCCATAAGAAACTTAGCCACACGACCTCGTTGATGTAACTGCTCCCAAAGACCTGCGGCATTACATTCCCAACGTCCACAAGTACACATAGGTAACTCAATGTAATTCTTATACTCCTCCCAAAGTATAATCAATTATGTGTAATAGGCACTAACATCAAGTGAACCTTGATTGATATTAGACATATGCTTCTCAATCTCAAACACACGAGGTGAATCATTCTGCTTAAACCTGAAATCAAATTGTTCCAAATAGACTTCACAGTCGACATAAATAGCAAGCTTTGACCAATATTCTTAGAAACAGAGTTCATCAGCCAAGTTGCTACCATATCATTGCATCTAGACCAAGAACCTGAATCTCTACTATCAATAGGAGGTTTATGAATTGCAGCGTCCACAAAACCAAGTTTGTTGTGAACGTTCAGCGCCATTCGAACAGAACGCCTCTACGAGTGAAAATCCGCACCAAAAGTCAATCAATCGGTGACGAGCTGTAATCCAACATGATCAAAGCTATGAAAGAAGTATGGATTGTCATAGTGATCCGTGAGAGTCGCCGCCGGAGCCGAATTTGATGAATTCATCGTCGGAGCACTAGGCACCATAGGTCAGAATGAAAAGAACCAAGAAACACTTCAAATCTAGGGAAAGTGCAATCGGAGCACCATTATGAAGAGAGAACTGCAATCAAAGCTCAGAAACAGCAAATCAAACTTCAATCGGATCTCGAAATCAAGAAAACGAAGATTGAATGAAGAAAGAAAATGACGAGATGAGTAATGATGAACAAGACGAAGATGAGCTGAGAGACAGCGAGATCTCGTAGAGATTCACTCATGATCGTGATGCTCTGATACCATATCAAGGTTACAGAAGCAATGTGAAGAAGATGAAGTGAAAGCGAAAGAGAGTTTGTTATAAATCTTCACAACTTTACTGTACACTATAGTTTGATATTTATACACATTAAGATTAGCTAACATACGATGTAACCGTATAACTAAATGTTATCCTGCTCATAGATGTATACACCTCTAATAAGTAGCACTCTTAAAACACTTGTAAAAGGCTAGCTAAAAGCGCCACTATGCTATCAACGAATTTTCTTTATGAGAAGTTTCTACTATTTTGAATTTTGTTTGAAATTGTATATGCAAAGCTTCTGTATTTGGATATTGTCGAAAAAAATTTGTCTTAAAAAAAAACTTTACAGACAAAGAATATTGTATTATGTTTTAAATAAATGAAAAGATTTGTAAAAGACTAAAAGACTAAAAGCCACTATTCTACTTTTCATGATTATTATGAATTTATTTTTATAAGAAGTTTCTACTATTTTGAATATTGTTTGAATGTAATACGACAAAGCTTATATGTTTGGGTATGTCGAATACAAATTAAGAAAAAAGAAAAAAAACTTTACAGACAGAATTGTCTAAAAAAAATCAAATATAGTAAAAACTATGCATGAAACTTGGTGTCTAATGCTAACCAACTCTTGTTACTAACAAGCAACTTCTCCTAACGGTACGTAAGCCAAACAAAGATAAAGATCAAATCTATTACACAAGACATGTAATAACTTTGTCTTGGGTATTGTCGAAAACAATTTTGTCTTAAAAATAACTTTTCTGACAAAGAATGTTGTATTATAATTTAAATAAATGAAATGATTTGTAAAAACTAAAAGCCACTATTCTACTTTTCATGATCATTATGAATTTATTTTTGTAAGAAGTTTCTACTATTTTGAATATTGTTTGAATATGTAATATGACAAAGTTTATATATTTGGGTATGTCGAATACAAACTTAAGAAAAAAAGAAAAAAAACTTTACAGACAGAACGGTCTAATAAACAATCAAATACAGTAAAAGCTATGCAAGAAATTTGGTGTTTAACGTTAACCAACTCTTGTTACTAACAAGCAACTTCTCCTAACCGTACGTAAGCCAAACAAAGATAAAGATCAAATCTATTACACAAGACACGTAATCCAATTCCTAATTATAGTGTCATTAGATTATCTATTTAAAGGATCACAAAGGGAATCCTATTTTGAAAATAAGCCACAACATTCCTTCCTTCTAACAACAAAAGCAATAAAAGAAATGGCAGGAGGAGCTTTTGTGTCAGAAGGAGGAAGTGGTGGAAGAGATTATGAAGGAGGAGTGACAGTTTTCGTAGTCATAACATGTATAGTTGCGGCCATGGGAGGTCTCCTCTTTGGTTATGACCTTGGAATCTCAGGAGGTGTGACATCAATGGATGAGTTTCTTAGCAAGTTCTTCCCACAGTTAGAGAAGCAGAGGGTAAAGGCGACGCACGAGACGGCTTACTGCAAATTTGATGACCAGAAGCTCCAATTGTTTACTTCTTCTCTCTACTTAGCAGCTTTGGTGGCTTCCTTTGTGGCTTCGGTTGTCACTAGGAAATATGGAAGAAAGGTCTCCATGTTTACGGGTGGACTTGCTTTCCTCACCGGTGCACTAATCAACGCCTTTGCCATTAATGTAACAATGCTCATCATCGGTAGACTTTTGCTCGGTGTAGGTGTGGGATTTGCTAATCAGGTTAGTTCGGCCTTTAATTTGTTGTATATACTATTCTTTTGTGTGGTTTTGTATATATATCTAAATATGTGATAAAAAAAAAAGAAGAAGAAAATCATGTATCAATGTATGTATATTTTGTCTAGGCTCATTAATTCTCAATATTTTCTTTTCTTTTTCTTTTCAGTCTACTCCGGTTTACCTCTCGGAAATGGCTCCAGCAAAGATAAGAGGAGCGCTAAACATCTGTTTCCAGGTGGCTATTACGGTTGGAATCTTGGTGGCGAATCTGATCAACTATGGAACATCTAAGATGGCTCAAAATGGGTGGAGGGTTTCTTTAGGTTTAGCAGCTGTTCCAGCGCTTCTGATGGTGATCGGATCATTCTTTTTGCCCGATACACCAAACTCAATGCTTGAGAGAGGCAGATACGAGGAAGCAAAAGAAATGTTGAAGAAAGTACGAGGAACGGATAACGTTGACCATGAGTTTCAAGATATACGCGAAGCATGTGAAGCTGCTAAAAAGGTAGAACATCCATGGACAAACATCATGCAAAGCAAATACAGACCAGCTTTAGTCTTCTGCTCGGCCATTCCCTTTTTCCAGCAGATTACTGGTATTAATGTCATTATGTTCTACGCTCCTGTTCTCTTCAAGACTCTTGGTTTTGGAGATGATGCTGCTCTTATGTCCGCTGTTATTACCGGTGTTGTTAACGTCCTCGCCACCTTTGTCTCCCTATACTCGGCTGATAGATTTGGAAGAAGGTTTCTTTTCCTTGAAGGTGGCATTCAAATGTTCATATGTCAGGTACAAATTAAAAAATAATAATATTGTTACATATTTTAGATGACTAGCTAATTCTTGAACATATGTTTTGCTTATCTTTTCAGATTCTTGTTGGTTCATTTATCGGTTTCAAATTCGGAACCACGGGAACTGGAACCTTGACACCAGCAACAGCAGACTGGATTCTTGTTTTCATATGTGTGTACGTTGCTGGATTTGCATGGTCATGGGGTCCATTGGGTTGGTTAGTACCCAGTGAGATCTGTCCATTGGAAATCAGACCAGCGGGACAAGCCATCAACGTCTCTGTCAACATGTTCTTCACTTTCCTCATTGGTCAATTCTTCTTGACTATGCTTTGTCACATGAAGTTTGGTCTCTTCTACTTCTTTGCAGCCATGGTTGCCATCATGACCATCTTCATCTACCTTTTGTTTCCCGAGACCAGAGGTGTTCCCATTGAAGAGATGGGAAGAGTTTGGAAGCAACATTGGTTCTGGAAAAATTACATTCCAGATGATGCAGTTATTGGTGGACATGATGAAAACTAAACCAATTCGGTTTAACTGGAATTCGTCAATCCGGTTCTATATGTTCATCAATCATGAGTTGGTTTCACGTTAATATATAATATCTAGATAATTTGTTGATTATCTGATCCATTATCTCATACTCATATGTATACATACACGATGCTTCTTTCTAGTCTTGTACATTTTTTAATACAACATTTTTTCTTCTTGGTTTAATAAATCTTTTATCAGTTAATTTTTTCTGCTATTTTTTTCGTTTCATTTCTGTCACCTCGTTTGGTGATAAATGGTACGGTTTTCATTAACTGATACTAAAAGATTTATTAATAGCAACAAACTAGTCATCAATTAAAATTTTCTTAGGTAGATATTTCAGTTTATCCAATAGGGTTAAAAAAAATTCTTTGCTAACATTTCTAGGTATAAGTAATTAATATTAGAAAAAAAGAAAGTGATACAGCAGAAATTCTATAGATTAATTCTCGATACATTAATAAACATAATTATTTAATAAATTTATCTGGTCCAAGTTGGAGCGGTGTAAAATAGAGTATAAATCGATAAAATCAAGATAATAATATTTAAAAACTCTTAAGTAAATATATAATCCCAAATAAATCAGAAATTAAAAACTATCATATATATATATATATATATATATTTATATAAACATATAAGAACTTTTTGTTTTGTATCATTCTTCAAAATAAAATTTCAACTCTAGTTTTATTTTTTATTTTGTTAAATTAAGTAAATTTGTATTATATGATATGTATCCATCATACATAAAATATATCAATAATCTAATAAAAGTAGTTAAATTGCAAATCTATAAACTCTAACCAATAGACAATATCATAAATGACATATTCTTTTCATTCTTTGACACTAAAAATAAAATTTTAAAAATATAAATCTAAAATGACATTTTTAAATTCATAACTCTACAAATTTATAAATTTTTGTAATCCCAAAATTATTAATTTAGAGATATTTTTACTGTTATTTTCTTCTTTAAAAAAAAGGAAGAAGAAAGTAATATGTTCTTGGTAAATTGGGCCTTACACCTACATATGAAACCATAGTGAAAAAAATAGATCGTTATAATCAACATACATATATATACATATACAGATAATTTTGTGAAATGATTTTCATATTACATATAGTTATCCATAATCTATATATAATAGCAAACCTCTGATGACATCATCTTTTTTATAGGAAAAAAAAATTGAATCCAATGTTCATAATTTTCTTGATTTTAATATCTAATGGACACAAAACACTCTTTGCAGTGAGTGTTGATGTCATCAATTTTTGGCACTCTTCTTTCAACATGCATCTATTTCAAAGCACATATCTTTTTAAGAGCCACAATCATACATTTTCATCATTAAACAATTATTTTTGCCTTAAATTATTTCTTTTGAAACAACACATCTTTTAATGGGAATAGTCACTTTTTTATAATTACTGTATTTTTTTAAAAAAAATGAAAAGTTACAATGTGATGGTTCTAATTGTTGCGTTTTTTCATTTAATGGTCCTAAAAATGAGTACGACATAAAATATTTTTGTCGTGAGCAGTTTTTTTTTTAAACAACACATCTCTTTAAATGAAAGAATCATACTTTTTAGTATTTGAAAAGTTATAATCTGATGGTTCTAATTGTTTTTTTTTCATCTAATGGTCCTAATAAATATTTTTTTAGACATATGGTCCTAAAAAATGTGAATGACATAAAATACTTTTACCGTGAGTAGTTATTTTTTGAAACAACACATCTCTTTAAATGAAAAATTCATACATTTTCATATTTGAAGAGTTACAATCTGATGGTTTAATTGTTTTGTTTTTCATTTAATGGTCCTAAGAAATGTTTTTTAGACATAAAATACTTTTGCCGTGAGCAGTTTTTTTTTTTGAAACAACACATCTCTTTAATAGAAAGAGTCAAACTTTTATAATTCCTGTATTTAAAAAAAAAATTAAGAGTTTCAGTCTGAAGGTTTTATTTTTTCTGTTTTTCTTCTAATGGTCCTAAAAATGTTTTTTTGTTTAATATTTTTTTCTTCGCAACTCCTTTTTGAATTTTTTTTTTGAAACAAAACATAGCTTTTGATAATCCATCACTGTACCTTTTCAGAATATTATAAATTGAACGTTTTACAGATGCAATTTTTTAAATAAAATTTGCTTGGTTCCTTGTAGGAATGATAATTCAAAACAAATTATGAAAGGTTGTGTCTTTTCATATTTATGATACAATTGGATTCTAGGAATGATAATTTGTATTTTTTTCTTTCCAATTTATTTTCACTTTTAATAATCTATAAAAAAATTAAATGTGTGTTTTATCTATTTTTTTACCAAAAATTGATATACCAATGTGTTTCTCTCTAATTTACTCAATTATATTAAACATAATTTTAATGTATGTAAGAAATAACAAAACTAACTCACCCACCTTTCACAAAAAAAAGAAGACAACAACGGTTATATTACATGAACTTAATGCTTATCCATGTTCATTAAATTGTTTAACCTATAAAGATATATTATATTATATGTAAGATAGAGAATAAACCCATATTTGTATAATAATGTATGGTAAATAAATTGATTTAATAAAATAGTATATATATTGAAGGTTTAAGTTAAGCTTCAAATTTATGTAACTTTGATAATAAGATTACATTCAAGTGATAGTTATCAAATTCAGTTACTTAAAAAAAAATCAGTTACTTAACAAACAAAACAACACGTCTAACCATAAGTCCAACAGTTGTGTTCTTTAGCAAATAATTGCAATGCTTCAGAATTAATCGCAATGCTTCAAGTATTATTTAAGGGATCAACAATTCACATTTTCCTTCCACTCAGAATTTGAATCAGCAATAAATTACTTTGACAGTTCTATGATTTTTTTAACTACACATAAAATCCAAATCTGTAAAAAAACTTCACAAAAACATTATTCACGTGACATTTCTTCTGAAACTTTTTTTGCCAACCAGATCATAGATGGCTAACTTAGTGCAATCAGACTATAAAAAAAATCTAAAGAAAGAAAATTGTGGGAATGAACTGCTTGATTCGAAAACGGAAAGCACAAAATCGAAGAAGGGGGAGCTTCTCTAAAAGGAAATAAATGTTGCAATTGTATGAAACAGTAAGCCTTTTAATAGTTACAACAAAAAAAAAATTCTTTTATTTATTAAATAAATGTTGTAACTATTAAAAGGCTTATGTCAAAGTGATGCAATACTTTAGAATTATTAGATTTACTAATCAATATTAAATTTTCAGTATCACTTTAAAATGATTATATACTAAATGGTTAAAAAAGTGTTTATATATTTGTTAATCTATATAACTTTTCTATTATGTAAGTGAAAAATTTTAATTTTAATTTTCTTATGAGGATATAACTCTTTCATAAATGAACATATTTTATGCGTAATTGATCGGATTTTTAAAATTGGTTTATTATGAAATATTTCAGTGGTTAAGATTCTTGAAATATACAATAAAAAATATTCCTTTAAAAAATAAAATGGTTAAGTTTCAGAAAATATGCAACTCTTTAAATAATTAACACGCTTCTTGTTTAAGTGAAACTATGATGTTATATTTGAGTTCGTAAATGAAACTGTAACCATTAAATTAGAGAGTATGAACAAAATTAACCACTGGATGTTAATATTTTTCCTATATTAATTAAAGAAGTCATCGTTAAAGAAAATATAAATTTTAAGATATAAGAGAAGGACACCATTGCTAAAACAGTTTAATAATGTCAGTTATAAATGAAAAAAAATCTTTTATACTAAATTACAAAAACTGTGATAAATTGAAATGTTATATTGTAATTTCAGATGATTAAATATTGCAACTATTCAAAACAATTTAACAACTGCTAAAGTGAACAGTTGTAAATTTTTATGATTAAATTGTTGCAATGGTTAGTGATCAAAACAATACAACTTTTAATTTCTATATAAAAAGTTGTGGACTTTAACAAACATAACAACAATAAACAAGGAAGAGAATAAAGAAAGAGAAAGTATTAATAGCATTTTCAAAACTCATAAAAATTTTAAACAATGTTAAACAAGTTATTTGAAAATAATAAAATTTGGAGCAGTCTTTAAATTATTGAGAAAGTATAAATCTCACTTGTAACCGATTGTTGCTAATGTGAAGTTTCAAAAAATACATTTACTGGATTGTTAAAATAAATAAATTACTAATTTAAATTTAAAGTGAATTTGTACAATGAAACATTGTAAGATTTTCAAAATATATTAACACCATTAAAATGGAAAATTGTAATTTCTGATGATTAAATATTGCAACTATTAAAAAAATTAACAATTGCCTAATGAACAGTTGTATTTTTTTATGATTAAACAATGTAATGGTTAGTGACCAACACAATACAACTTTTAGTTTCTATATAAAAAGTTGTGGACTTTAACAAAGGCAACAACAATAAACAAAGAAATAATTAAAGAAAGAGAAAGTTTTAATAGCATTTTCAAAACTAATAAAAATTTTAAACAAATTTAAACAAGTTATTTGAAAATAATAAAATTTGGAACAATCTTTAAATTATTGAGAAAATATAAATCTCATTTGTAACCGATTGTTGCTAATGTGAAGTTTCAAAAGAACATTTACTGGATTGTTGAAATAAATAAAGTACTAATTGAAATTTAAAATGAATTCATACAATGAAACATTGTAAGATGTTCAAAATATATTTACACCATTAAAATTGAAAAGTGCAATTTTTGATGATTAAATCTTGCAACTGTTCAAAACAAATTAACAACTGCTAAAATGAACAATTGTAACTTTTTATGATTAAATATTGCAATGGTTGGTGACCCAAACAGTACAACTTTTAGTCTCTATGTAAAAAGTTGTGAACTTAACAAACATAACAACAAAACAACAATGAAATAATTAAAGAAAGAGAAAGTATTAATAGCACTTTCAAAACTAAAAAAAATTAACAATTTTAAATCAGTTATTTGAAAATAATAAAATTCGGAACAATTTTTAAATTATTGGAAAAGTATAAATCTCACTTTTAATCGATTGTTGCTAATGTGAAATTTCAAAAAAATACATTTAATGGATTGTTACAATAATTAAATTATTAATAAAATGTGCTTTTTTACATTCAACTTTAAAACTAAACATTAAAAATATCGAAACAAATAAAAAGAGAAAGAAAAAGAGAGAGGTATTTACCATTCCAAATGATTATAAAATATTGGGTGAAACACATATATATACATCTATTAGAAAGAGTAAGAAAATGGCAAGAACCAATAGAAGAAACATTATTTTGGGGTACACCAGAACAATTGTGTATTTTTTTCTATGATATTAGTTCATCATGAAGTTACAAAGCCACTAAAATAAGAAGCTTATACTAGAAACATTTTAGTAAAAGTATAAGTTCTATCCAAATAAATATTTTAATTTCAGTTATCCAATTTATAACAAACACATAATTCTTTTCAAATCGCATTATTATGAATCATTTCCATTCTAAATGCTTTTGTATATAGTTAAAATTTTAGACTACAATTAAACTTTAATAACATTTCCCCCGCGAACCGTGGGGGTCCGAATCCTAGTTTAAATAATATGAGTCTTCAACGAATCAACAAAACGTATTTTTTATTTTTTTAATAGCTTTTCAACTTAACTGACAAATAAGCTGCAATTTAGATATTAGATTGAACTATAAATATATAACCATTAAATTGGATTGAACATCGATATCATTTCCTCACTTAACAATGGAGCATTAATCATTTGTGCTGTGAAGAATTGTTGTACCTTTACAAAACCATAAGTATATAACCACTCAATTATATAGCTATAGCTGGGACTAAAAAAGTTAATAAAACAAAAATAGGTATGAAAATAGAAATCAGTTTGTCTTGTGTTTATGTACTCTTATTTAACATTTTCGTGAATCTCTATTTGGAAACTGAAGATTCTAATGCAAAAGCAAGAAACTAGTCATCAATAGATTAAAATTTTCTTTGGTAGATATTTCAGTTTATCCAATAGGGTTAAAAAAATTCTTTGCTAACATTTCTAGGTATAATTAATTAATACTAGAATAAGATAAAGTGATATAGTAAAAATTCTATAGATTAATTCTCGATAAATTAATAAACATAATTAATTAATAAAACTTTGCCGGTACAAGTTGAACCAGTGTAAAATAGAATATAAATCGATAAAATTAAGATAATAATATTTAAAAAACTCTTAAGTAAATATATAATCCTAACTAAATTAGAAATTTAAAATTATATATATATATATATATATAAATATATATATAAAATTGTTTTGTATCTTTCTTCGAAATAAAATTTCAACTCTAATTTTATTTTTTTAATTTTGTTGAATTGAGTAAATTTGTATTATGTATATGTATCCATCATACATAAAATTTTCATGTTTTCCACATTATTGGTATCATTTTTCATTTTTACCCTTTTTAAAGAGAAATTTTCATAAATATCATTTTTTAAAAGGTAAATATTTTTTAAAATTAATTAGAATCATAAATTTACATTACTAAACCCGACCCACCCGACCCACCCTACCCCACCCCTCAACTCTAAACCCTAAGTGTTCGATTAATTAATTCAATGATTATAAATGTATTTTTCCTCTTAAAAATAAGGTAAAAGTGATTAAGGTAAAAATGAAAAGTGGTAATAGGAATGTGTTTTTTTGACAATTTCCCTAAAAAATAACTTAAAAAAAGTAAGGGAGAATGATGAAAGTTTCTCTTGAAAATATCTCATGTAAGAATTTCAAAAACCTCATGAGAACTCCAATAACTAATGTGTCTTTCATTATTGGTTTGCTTTTCTTTTAGATTAAATTGTAATTCAAGAATTAAAATAT
Source organism: Moricandia arvensis (assembly GCA_905132765.1). Taxonomy (NCBI): domain Eukaryota; kingdom Viridiplantae; phylum Streptophyta; class Magnoliopsida; order Brassicales; family Brassicaceae; genus Moricandia; species Moricandia arvensis. Next base: position 80,831 of record CAJHQP010000106.1, read on the forward strand.
AATTGTTATTTTTGTATAAGAGTATTGTAATTGTTGTAAACTGAGAATATCTTACTAATTACCAATAAGGTTGTTCTTAGCACTTCCACCACGTGAATTACCATGATCTTGAATATTAAGAATAAACAATAAAGAGGACTCTAACTACAAAACTAACTCATGTGATGTTTTTATAAACTCATTTGTCATTTATCAGTTTTTAATAATCTAACTCTATAGAAAAATAAATTTATTCAAGAAATACGTACTAGAATAATATTATTTGTGGCTTAGATTTTGATGGCAAATATATTTTGACCCAAACAAAATAGACATTTAACATTGTATTGGATATGTATTCATCTATTGGATATTAAAAGAGATTATAATTTATTTTAATTTTTATTATTTTTATTAGAGATATTTAATTCAATATATATATAGAAAATTCAGTATTATGTAACTAACAGTAAATTTTATGTATTTAGGTGGATTGATGCTAGCGTTAAACTTAAACACAAATTTTCCTCACAATTGGTGAAGAAGACAAGTTGATAACGCCAGTGACGGCCCTAAGAGCATGAGCAACAATGGTACCTTAAAAGGTAACTCAACATTGACTAGATTAAAAAAATAGAAAAAGAGGAGGAAAGAGATTGATTGAGAGGATTATTTGTAAAGAAAGGTTTCTACATGGGAAGAAACTTATTAATGTGGTGTCACATTTTCATTTCTTCCAATTTTCTTTTAACGTTTTAACATTAAATTTAATTCATGAGAAATTCATTTGAGTACATCATCACTAATGATGCTCTAAATAGTTTTAGACCAGAAGCAATTAAAAATAGAAAAAGAGAAGGAAAGAAATTGAAACGATTTTTTATAAAGAGACGTTTCTACTTGGGAATAAACTTATTAATGAGGTGTCACGTTTTCATTGCTTCCAATTTTCTTTTAACGTTTTAATTTTAAAATTTAATTCATGAGAAATTCATTTGAGTACCTCATCACTAATGATTCTCTAAATAGTTTTAGACTGGGAGCAAATAAAAAATAAGGCCTATGTGTTGTGGCTGATAATTGAACCTGTTACCTACATCTATACTTTGGCTTTCATTAACCACTAGCCGACTCAATGTTTTACCAATTGTTTTTGGCCAATAAGTTAGCTAAAACAAAAACGGCTGGTAGTCTACGCTTCCTTGGCTTCCCCTTAGGGCCGCCTATGGATGGCACTGACTTTCTTATGGGGCAAAGAATAGATAGATAAATTTGCGTGTCATAAAAATCACTTAGGAAAGAGGGAGCCAAGAAGCATTTAATGTGACCATATAAAAATTAGTATTGTCAATATATTTGAAAATATCTTGTAAGAGCATCATCGGAAATTTCTCGTTGAAAGTCTTTCATCAAAAAATAATAATATTATAATAAAAATTTCTATCAAAAATTGAGAGACTCATACAAAATTTTCTTTAAGAAGAAACTTTTGTATCTCTCAAGTTCTGAGACACTTTCCTATCATAACTTATTACTTTTGGTGAGAAACTCTTATCGATATACTCCCACTATTGATGCTCTAATAAATCCAAAGCTATAAAGAGAAAGTCAACAAAGAGAGTCAAAGTTATTATTTAGATAATATATTTGTCATTTTCCTTTTTAATACTAATTGATATTACCTCTGTTTTATATTATAACTAGTTTTATTAAAAATATTATTTCATAATATAAGTAGTTTTCATATTTCAATACACCTTTTTAACTTATTGGATATTGTGTAACCCAACCAAATAATGTTAAATTTTTGTAGCTAATTGAATCTATTAATTAAGTGACACTTTTTAAAAAGTAATAACTTTCTTAACATTTTATATTTTAGATAAAAATACTTTTATATTGAAACAAAAGAAGTATTATATAGTTTTCATCCGGTTCTAATAATCTATATACCAATTTTTTACATATATGTTAAATATATCATTGACGAAGTTCACACCCACCCAATAGATGAATCTTCCCTTGTTAGTCTGGCAAGGAGGAAGATGGGTTGTTTTTGTGTATTTGGAGAGTCAGACAAGTCTTGGTAATGTGCAAAAGACTCTTGGAAAATGTTATCAAGTTGTGTCTCACATTATCGGTTACGACATATATTATCAGTCGTGTGTTTATGTATCCGTATTCATAACTTATCCAAATATAATATGATTATATGTTTATGATTTAGTATTCCTAGAATCTAAATACTAACAATGTAACCCTAAATCATAACCCTAGAAATATACCTTAAACAATATTCCATAAAAGATAAACTTAAACCCTATGCTCTAGACCTTAACACAACAGTCAATAAACCTTAGACCATAAAACATTATTCGTAATCCACAAACTCAAACACTAAAAGATGAATCCTAAAGCCCCAAAAATAATCCTTAAACCATAAACTCAAGCAAGATAATTATATATCTGACTAATATAATATGTAGCGGTTAGAATATAACATTTTAAGTACATATACTTTAATAGCCAGAATATTATCAAATGACTGGTGATCGAAAATCATAAACTTTAAATCCTAAACCCTTAGCAATATACCATAACCCTCAAAAGTAAACTATAAACTCGAACCGTAAATCATGAATCCTAAACCCTAAACCCACAACAATAATCCACAAACCCTAAAGTCCTAAACCATTAATTTCATAGCTTACTGGTGGTAAAGCTGTGATATTTGTTGATGTATAGAAACTAAATAGAAACATAAACATTTCAGAGTACTTGAGAGGTACAAAAGTCTCTCGGATATGAAAATGGCAGACAGTGGCAAGAAAAAAAGGCAGACATGATGCAGTATTTGATAACGTTAATGTTAGTTCATATACGGATATAAAATATCATAGCAAATAACTGGTGTGACAGACGTCATTTTAATTGTGAAATTGTGATCCATAGTTTTGAGGAAAAACAAGTGATACGACACACAATCCATATACCTTTTAAATGAAGTCTTCTACATATTCATTAGGAATTGTAGTAACCAGTATTCTATTATGTGCATATGTTCCATCAAGTGATCATGCGGAGACGCCAAAATTTTGAGAGACTGCACCAACTGTATGGTCGGAGTGACATCTATCCAAGTGTTATCCTATAATATAAAATTGGATACATTAATTGTTAGCAGATACTAATGTAAATAATGAATAAGCATTGTAAAGATTGGATATGTGTATTGTTAGTGGATGAAAATGTTAAGAGCGGGTTCAAAAATACTAAACGCAGTTTATGTATGGTTGTCTGGATATTGTCGAGAGTCTATTCATATTTGTGCCACTGGTTAAGGTTTCTTAGTGATGCAGCCGCATCTTCGAATATGGCGCCGACATGACAATAACAATGGAGGATTCAAATAGCTTTTTGATTTTCGTTTTGGTTTTATTTTCTTTTAGATAATTATGAATATTTCTTTTTTTCAGATAAAGTTTATAATATCCTTTTCCTATTAGAGTTTGTCTAATGCAGAGGTTATATAAATAGAGCTGAGGCTCTTATGTTTGCTGGACTTTGATTATTAAAATTAAAGCTTTTGCTTATTCCTTGTGATGTTCGATTAAATTCATCTATCAAGAAGTTGATCTCAAAGATGCTATCGAAAGAAACACTTTGATCGATCCAAGAACAAGTCTCTAGAATCCTAAAGGTTCCTTGGTCGACCGTTCAACAGTTTGTACGCTGCGCCATTTAGGACAGATCCACCATCACCGGATCTAGCATGGATATGGTCCTTTGCCGCAGTCTAACTCCCCCTTCCCCCGATGAAAAATCCTTCAGTCTACTAGATCTTTGTAGTCACTGCTGCACCATCGACATCAGGAACCATCAAATCCAAAGAGGCCAGATTGAAAGCAAAATAAACTAGTTGGTTTTTCTCTTTGATTTCCTCCATCAGAGAACTTGAAGCAAATTCAACATCCATAGCTATAGACAACTGTCACAAGAAAAAAAAATTGAGCTAGAACAACGAGAGACAAAACAGAGAGAAGAGAAAAGTGCAAATTCACGAGGTTGATGAACAAAAATATCACAACTATTAATTCATCAAAGAAAACTAGATGAAACAGATAAAAAAACCAAAGAACATGAGAAAATGGTCGTAGGAGGGGGAAATAGGTAGTAGATGACATTGTTATTTACTTGCATGCACTCGACAACATATCAACACTAATTTACTTAGTACTCAGTTACCTAAACAAACAAAAATGCATGTATATGAAATGGAAATACTCTTTTTAATATCCCGTATGAACTCCATAATAATTAGTAGCACTATGAAAACACTTGTAAAGGGCTAAAAGCGCCACTATGCTATCATGAATTTTTTTATGAGAAGTTTCTACTATTTTGAATTTTGTTTGAATTTGTATATGACAAAGCTTATGTATTTGGGTATTGTCGAAAACAATTTTGTCTTAAAAATAACTTTTCTGACAAAGAATGTTGTATTATAATTTAAATAAATGAAATGATTTGTAAAAACTAAAAGCCACTATTCTACTTTTCATGATCATTATGAATTTATTTTTGTAAGAGGTTTCTACTATTTTGAATTTTTTTGAATATGTAATATGACAAAGCTTATATATTTGGGTATGTCGAATACAAATTTAAGAAAAATAAAAAAAAACTTTACATACAGAACGGTCTAACAAACAATCAAATACAGTAAAAACTCAGCATGAAACTTGGTGTCTAATGCTAACCAACTCTTGTTACTAACAAGCAACTTCTCCTAACCGTACGTAAGCCAAACAAAGATAAAGATCAAATCTATTACACAAGACATGTAATCCAATTCCTAATTATAGTGTCATTAGATGATCTATTTAAAGGATCACAAAGGGAATCCTATTTTGAAAATAAGCCACAACATTCCTTCCTTCTAAGAACAAAAGCAAAAAAAAAAAGAAATGGCAGGAGGAGCTTTTGTGTCAGAAGGAGGAAGTGGTGGAAGAGATTATGAAGGAGGAGTGACAGTTTTCGTAGTCATAACATGTATAGTTGCGGCCATGGGAGGTCTCCTCTTTGGTTATGACCTTGGAATCTCAGGAGGTGTGACATCAATGGATGAGTTTCTTAGCAAGTTCTTCCCACAGTTAGAGAAGCAAAGGGTAAAGGCGACGCACGAGACGGCTTACTGCAAATTTGATGACCAAAAGCTCCAATTGTTTACTTCTTCTCTCTACTTAGCAGCTTTGGTGGCTTCCTTTGTGGCTTCGGTTGTTACTAGGAAATATGGACGAAAGGTTTCCATGTTTACGGGTGGACTTGCTTTCCTCACCGGTGCACTAATCAACGCATTTGCCATTAATGTAACAATGCTCATCATCGGTAGACTTTTGCTCGGTGTAGGTGTGGGATTTGCTAATCAGGTTAGTTCGGCCTTTAATTTGTTGTATATACTATTCTTTTGTGTGGTTTTGTATATCTATCTAAATATGTGATATGTGCCTCATGCATGCAACACTATCAACAATTTATTTTGTCTATGCTCATTAATTCTCAATAATTTATTTTATTTTCTTTTCAGTCTACTCCGGTTTACCTCTCGGAAATGGCTCCAGCAAAGATAAGAGGAGCGCTAAACATCTGTTTCCAGGTGGCTATTACGGTTGGAATCTTGGTGGCGAATCTGATCAACTATGGAACATCTAAGATGGCTCAAAATGGGTGGAGGGTTTCTTTAGGTTTAGCAGCTGTTCCAGCGCTTCTGATGGTGATCGGATCATTCTTTTTGCCCGATACACCAAACTCAATGCTTGAGAGAGGCAGATACGAGGAAGCAAAAGAAATGTTGAAGAAAGTACGAGGAACGGATAACGTTGACCATGAGTTTCAAGATATACGCGAAGCATGTGAAGCTGCTAAAAAGGTAGAACATCCATGGACAAACATCATGCAAAGCAAATACAGACCAGCTTTAGTCTTCTGCTCGGCCATTCCCTTTTTCCAGCAGATTACTGGTATTAATGTCATTATGTTCTACGCTCCTGTTCTCTTCAAGACTCTTGGTTTTGGAGATGATGCTGCTCTTATGTCCGCTGTTATTACCGGTGTTGTTAACGTCCTCGCCACCTTTGTCTCCCTATACTCGGCTGATAGATTTGGAAGAAGGTTTCTTTTCCTTGAAGGTGGCATTCAAATGTTCATATGTCAGGTACAAATTAAAAAAATAATAATATTGTTACATATTTTAGATGACTAGTTAATTCTTGAACATATGTTTTCCTTATCTTTTCAGATTCTTGTTGGTTCATTTATCGGTTTCAAATTCGGAACCACGGGAACTGGAACCTTGACACCAGCAACAGCAGACTGGATTCTTGTTTTCATATGTGTGTACGTTGCTGGATTTGCATGGTCATGGGGTCCATTGGGTTGGTTAGTACCCAGTGAGATCTGTCCATTGGAAATCAGACCAGCGGGACAAGCCATCAACGTCTCTGTCAACATGTTCTTCACTTTCCTCATTGGTCAATTCTTCTTGACTATGCTTTGTCACATGAAGTTTGGTCTCTTCTACTTCTTTGCAGCCATGGTTGCCATCATGACCATCTTCATCTACCTTTTGTTTCCCGAGACCAGAGGTGTTCCCATTGAAGAGATGGGAAGAGTTTGGAAGCAACATTGGTTCTGGAAAAATTACATTCCAGATGATGCAGTTATTGGTGGACATGATGAAAACTAAACCAATTCGGTTTAACTAGAATTGGGCAATTCGGTTCTAAACATAAACAAAACATTGTATTGTTTATATATCTTTTCAAAATAAATTAATCTCTAATTTCCTTTTTCATTTCAATTTTTTGGTGTTATTTGTTAAAAAAATCAAAATGAATTTATATTCTAAGATATAATTCCGATAATTAATAATATATCAATAATATAATAATAAGACAAAATCTAAATCTACAAACTTTAATTACTTTACTAGATTTTGACATGAGATTTCAAAGCAAGTGATTTATTTGAGGCTCCACTTGAATTTGTGACAACACAAAAAATAAAGAAAGGCTCCACTTGAATTCAAATCCTACAACAAACTCCATATCTCTCAAGAACCAGTCAACACTTTACAGAGATATAAAATTTGCTACTTTGGCATTAATTTGAGTCCTAGAAGCAGTAAAAACCTGCTCTGTTAAAATACGAGTTCCATTTTATTCACTACAAGAAAACAGACACTTTACTTCGGCCTTTTTCCTTGTTAATTCGTCGTAATGTCACTGTTACGACGATTTAACAAGGAAACACTATTCGTTGTAAAACGCTTGTCGTAATGGACAATTCGTCGTAATATCCTCGTAACTGTTACGACGAAACTGTTTCGTCGTAAGGCAGAAGCGAACCATTCGTTGTAATTACCTAGTACATATTACGACGAATGTACATCGACTTCCTAGTAATTTCGTTGTAAAATATTACAACGAACATACAACGAATTCCTTGTAAATTAGTTGTAAATATTACAAGGACTATACAATATATTCCTTGTATTTTCCTTGTAAATATTACGAGGACTTTACAACCTATTCCTTGTATATTCCTTGTAAATTTTACGAGGCTTTTAATTTGAATCTTTTTAATAATACGACAATTAAATTAAAAAAAATATTTTAGAATAATTAAAATTTTAATAAATTTAAATCTGAAAAACTGAATTTATAAAAGTTATAAAATAGTATTTTAAATTTATAAATACAAAATAAAAATATTTAAATCTACGGCCATGACGTCAAGAAGATCCTCGAGAGATTGCAAACGAACCTGCTGGTCGTCCACCTGAGCCTTCAACCGAGCATTCTCCTCATCCCGGCTAGAATAGTAAGACGAAGTAGCCTTTGGGACGTCATTGACGGATCCTATGCCCATCGTCCGCCCCTTCTTCTTTGGAGTCACCTTTTAAAACAAATATTACAAATAATTAAAAATAAAATACTATAATTGAAATTTAAAATTAAAAATATAAACATAGTTTAGAAATTTACCTCTTCGAAGATCTGGTCGACCTCCTGCGTAGACAATTTGACGGGCAATACATCTGGAGAAGCCTGGGTTAGCTGCGTCTCGCGCTCTTCAATCCGCGCAGCCACGTCGTGATAGAGCTTCTCCGAGCGTGGATCTACAAAAGCCCCGTTCGCCTTTTGGTGAGTGATCTTGAAAAGCTCAGACAAAGATGGCATCACTCTGGTCTTCTTAACCTACAAAAGCGTTAAAAATGTGAGCTAATAATTAATTAATAATTAATTAAACAAAAAAATAAATTTTAAAAACTTACAACTCGTAAACGAACTCCGGCGTGAGGGTTTTGCCCAGTTGTGTGAAGCATGGGCAAGTTGCCATCCGCATCCTTCGTCCGACGGGAAGAAGAGCAGTTGTTGGACTTACGGACCGAGCCCGGGAGCTTCCAAAAGGCGATGAGGCCATCCCATACATCCTTCGTGAGCTCGGTGGGTTTCGCCTCATAGCCGTAGTACTCCCACTTGTCCTTCCAATCTGAGACAGTGTTGCAAAGGCGGAGCTTTGCTCTAGCAACAAACTCCGCTTAACCCTCTCGTTGATTGCTAAGGACCAGTTCCACCTTTGCTGAAACAATTAAACATAAAGAAAATGTTTTAGAAAAATTCAAATAAATTATTAATTATAATTATTAAAAAGAAAAATAGAAATTAAAATTCATACCGCAAAACATTTGAACCATGTGGTTCTAATGTGCTCGGGAGTCATACTCCAATTGGGATGCGGCTCGATGAAATAACCTTTGATTGTGTCGGCGACGCTTCGGCCGACACAGTTATGGACCCCAAACCTGAAAATAATATAAAATATGTTAGATGAGTAAAAAAAATATAAATTAAATTAAATAATTAAATTAATTAAATTTACAAACTTACCAATAAGTACCCTCCGGGGTATCGGGGTCCAGAATCTTCAGTCATGCTCGTCCAGGCTGAGCAAGAAGATCCTCGACAGTATATGTCGCGTATGGTGCAGATGGAGGGACAAGCAAATTCGGATGAACTCCGGCTGCTGGAGCAGGGTGTGGAGCCGGTGGAGGTGCCTCGTATGGAGGTGGAGGTGGGGCCATCGGCTGATGTAGAGGAGGAGCCCAAGATGCTCCATGTGTCTCCGGAACTGCCTCCGGATCAGTAGAAGAGGATGGTGCTGAACTAGATGTCCCCGCTCCGGGAACAAACAACTCCGAATAAGTGGGACGTTTCCTAGGTGCCATCTAAATTTAAAAAAAAAAATCTAATCAGGTTCTAAAAAATATAATTAAATTGTAATCACATAATCTAATCAGGTTTTTAAAAAAAATCTAATATTATGTTCCTTAATCTAACCACCTAATCTAATCACCTAAACTAACCACCTATTAACTACCTAACTAAAAAAAATTAAAAAAAAAAGAAGAAGACATACCTTGGAAGAGAGATGAGGCAATTGGGAGGAATACACGAGCCTTGCCCAATATTGGTAAACTAATCGCCAGTTTAATGATTGAAACTTCTTTGATTCTTTCTTTGAACCAACCGTATATATAGTTCATCTTGTTTCAATGCTTTTTTTTTTGTGAGGAAATCAAATATTATTTTATAATTAAATAAGGAAAATATTTGTGTAATTCATCTAACAAAAACAAATACTTAAAAATGAAAAAAAAAACAATTGCAAAATCATTTTAACGGTAATAAAAGGTCAGGAAAACCACCAAACTGATGATGTCTACGAAATAAATATCAGTCCCACCTTTTACAACAACATTATACGTCCACCACTATAGTTTAAATTAGCGAGCACGTAATTCTGTTGAGCATGGACAACTGTACTATTACGGATACATATGAAAGAAAGCACCTTAAATAAAATATCAATCGTAACCAGTTTATCACAGATCAAATCTAAAAACAAACATGAATTCAAATGTTAAGTACACAAACATAGTGAATGAAATGTATAATAAAAATATAGTAGCTTAAGTAATAACTAACTTAGTAACTTCAACCTAAGAATATAAGAGTAGCTAAACATTAAAACAACAAATAACCAAACCTCGTGGTCTGGTGGTAAAGGAACCTCGGCTGAGGTGTTCGCCATCACGAGTTTGAACTCCGACCACAACGGATTTAACATGGTTTCCGTTTGGCTTCCAGAACCTTCTTCACCAGTTTCGGTTGGACGTGGTGGGATAGTCGGACTAAGTGAGAGGTCCGTATACCTAGATTATTAAAAAAAAACATTAAAACAACACAGACATATGGCTACAATTTCTTCGCCAAGCATTATAGTTTTTTTATAGCTTATCTATACGGTATAATAAAAAGAAAAAACTCTACCATGATTCTATTATTAAAATGGAAGTAAAAAATAATATTTACATTGGATGAACTCGTTAAAATACAACAACCAGACAAAAAAATTAAACATGATGATTGGATATAATATTAGGAATAAAGGAAATAATCTTCATTAATGTGAAATGTGTACAAAGTCAACTATATATACAAGTCTTCTATTCTCTACTTCTACGTATGTGATTACATTAACTGTACAATATACATGTCACCTAATAGTCCCCCTCAAGATGGCGACAAAATGTAATGAGACCCATCTTGGACATAAGCCGATGAAATAGAGTCGGCTACAAAGCTTTAGTGAAGGGATCAGCAAGCTGGTTTTCTGATCGAACGTGTAAGGTCTTCAGTTCACCAGATTCAAGCCGTTCACGAACAGAGTGACAATCTCTCTCTATGTGCTTAGTACGCTCGTGGAAAACCGGGTTCTTAGCGATATGTAAGGCTGCAGTACTTTCACAATAGAGAACAGGAGTAGAAGGAGGAGCAACTTGAAGATCATTCACCATTCTAGAAAGCCAAATGATCTCCTTGGTAGTGAATGCCATGGCCCTGTATTCAGCCTCAGCAGACGAATGAGCAACAACATCCTGTTTCTTTGATTTTCAAGAGATGAGAGAATCACCAATGAAAATGCAGAATCCAGATATAGAGCGACGTGTATCCGGACATTGAGACCAATCTGAATCGAAGAATGCCTTAACATGAAAATCATTATCTGCTGGATAGAATAAACCTTGACCAATGCTGCCTTTGAGATAGTTGAGAACCTTGTGAGCAGCTAAAAGGTGTGGCTTCCTCGGAGCAGAGGAGAATTGACATAGTTTGTGCACAGCAAAGCATATGTCCGGACGTGTGATGGTGAGATATAGGAGTTTACCAACCAATCGTCTGTAACTTTCAGCATCAGAAAGTAAGTCTCCATCAGTCGCAAACAGTTTATGACTTGGATCCATAGGAATAGAAGAAGGGCGACAACCAAGAAAACCAGTGTCTTTCAAAAGCTCAAGGACATATTTATGTTGACATATGGATATGCCAGAGGAAGAACGTGCAATTTAATCCAAGAAAATAATTGGGTTTACCAAGATCATGAAGTTTGAAGCAGTTTTGAATAGTCGTGATAAGCTCAGAAATAGCTTCCTCTGTGTTGCTTGCTATCAAGATGTCTTCCACAAAAACCAGAGCGATGATGAACTTTGTTTCAGAAGAACACCAGAACAGAGTATGATCTCCATTGATTTTCTCGAAACCAAGACTCAAGAGAGTGGTAGAGAATTTGAGAAACCACTGTCGAGAAGCTTGTTTCAAGCCATATATAGATTTCTTGAGACGCATAACAGCATTTGGTGGGAGATTGTCCCCCTGTCTTTCAGCATATCGGGGAGGTAAATCCATGTAAATCTCTTCAGTCAAATCTCCATTAAGAAAAGCATTTGAAATGTCCAATTGATGCAGAAACCAATTCTTCTTAGCAGCCAAAGCAAAGAGAAGTTTCACAGTCGCCATTTTAGCAAAGAGAAGTTTCACAGTCGCCATTTTAGCAACTGGAGAGAAAGTATCCACATAGTCAATACCCTCTTGTTGAGTGTATCCTTTGGCTACCAAACGACCTTTTGGTCTTTCCACTGTGCCATCAGGATTCATTTTCAGTTTGAAGATCCAACGACAACCAACAGTACTCTTTCCTTCAGGTAAAGAACAAATGTACCAAGTGTCAAGGCCTTCCAAAGAATCAAACTCATTATCCACAGCAATACACCATTCTTTAGACTTCATCGCTTCTTGAAAAGAAGTGGGAGCAAAGGTGAAAGAACAGAAAATAGAATCAATGAAAGCAAAATGGATATTTGAGAGTTTGTTATAGGAGATGTAGTCAGAAATGGGATAAAGAGAATGAGAAGATTGACAGATATAGTCCTGCAAGTATGAGGGAGTTTTACGGATACAATGAGAAGTAGATGCAGAAGGCAAGCCTACTTCAGAAGGTGATGTAGCCAAAGGCTTGGAATCACCAGGAGATGTGTTCACAGAATGTGAAACTACATCAGGAAAAGCAGGACAAGAAAAGAAAGCCTTCACTGTATCAGAAATGGAAGAACCAGCAAAGGGAAATATGTTTTCATGAAAAACGACATGCCTGGAAATGGAAATACTGTGAGATTCTATATCTAACAATTTGTAACCTTTGTATCCAGAAGGATAACCGAGGAACACACAAGCTCTTGCCCTAGTGTCAAATTTGGTTCTACCCTTGGGGGAGGTACTTTTGTAACAGAGACACCCACAAGATTTTAAAGAAGTGTAATCAGGGGTTTTGTTCATGAGAAGTTCATAGGGAGTTTTATTGGATAAAATGAAAGAGGGTAAACGATTTATTAAGAAAACGGCTGTTAAGACACATTCTCCCCAATATAAAAGAGGAACTTGGGATTGGAAAAGAAGAGCCCTAGCAACATTCAAGATATGTTGGTGTTTTCTTTCTACAACAGAATTATGTTGGGGTGTTTCAGGGCAAGAGTGAAAGGGAATGATGCCTTTGGATTTGAAAAGGGGGCCAAAAGTTAATTCGGGAGCATTGTCGGATCTAACAGCTTTAATGGTTTTAGCAAATTGGTTCTCAATCATAGTGATGAAATCAGGAAACACAAAGAGCACATCAGATTTAGACTTAAGCAAATATAACCAAGTAGCTCGACTATGATCGTCTACTATGGTTAGAAAATATTTATAGCCTTCATGAGTCATAACAGAGTATGGACCCCAAACATCAATGTGAATAAGATCAAAAGGTTCTTTGCTCATGTTATTATCTGATGGAGATGATAGTTTCTTCTGTTTAGCTTTAGGACATATAACACAATGAAATGGTTTTGATTTTCCTAAAGACAATACATCAGAGAGACTACCTATTTTATTCAAAGTCGGATGACCTAGACGAGTGTGCCAAGTATGAGAATCTATTATTGAAGAACATAGAATATCAGTTGAGGAATGTGAAGCAGAGACCAAAGAACCTGATTCAAGAATATAGAGGTTGCAAACTTGTCTACCCTTGCCAATCATCAATTCCTGAGTAAGATCCTGTATAAAGCAAGCAGTAGAAGTGAAACCAACCATTGAATCAGTATTCCTAAGTAAAGAACTCACACTCAACAGATTAAATCTAAACTTGGTCACAAACAGGACATCTTGCAATGTAATTTTATCACTAAGAATGACTGAACCTATGCCGGCAATGCTCACTGAATTACCAGTTGGTAGGGTAACAAAGGTGTTTAAAAGGGGTTTGAGGTTTGTGAAAGAAGTGACAATGTGACAAACATGATGAGTGGCTCCCGAATCAATTACCCATGAATCTGAAGTAATGACAGTATTTCCAGAAGAAAGGGAAAGAGAAAGAGGCATGTCGAGAATAGAAAAGGTATAAAGAGGAAGGAAAGTACCAGACGCTTTGCAAGCCGATGGTACAGCTGAAAGCGAAGGAAGAAGTCCATCCGTGTTTGATGTATTGCTCTGGTCATGAAGTTGAGAACTAAAGTAGGCAATGAACTGTTGCATTTGTTCCTGGGTGAGAGAACCAGAGACTGGAGATTGGGAAACAGACTTATCAACAGAGATTCCTGCTGAATTCGCTAAAGTCTCTCCAAGACAAGCCGAGTTTGCTGATGCTGAAAGATTTTTCTTAGGAGGATAGAATTTTCCTCTATTCTTCAAACCAGGAGGATATTCGTGAACCTTGTAGCATCTATCAACAGTATGACCGACTCCATTGCAATGAGTGAAAATGGGGCGAGACTTGTATGGAGGTCCATGTGAGACTTGAAAAGTTGATGGATCAATGCCAGTATGAGTTGTCCTTGCAGAACGTTGACTATCCTCTTGATCTAGGATGTTGTACACTTCAGAGAGAGAGGGAAGTGCTTTCTTCATGAGTATTTGACTACGAATATGGTCATAGTTGTCGTTAAGACCCATACGGAAGTCAATAACTCTGTTGCTTTCATTCTGAGCCATTAAACCTTCGACAGTTTGAGCAGGTACTTGTAAACTGTTCAACTCTTCCCATAAAGATTGAGTCTGTGTATGATAGGAGGAGAGATCCATACTTCCTTGTCGAAGAGAAAGCAATTGATGACGAAGTTTATACAGTCTTGGCAAGTTGGATTTATGAAACCTTGTGTGAAGATCTTTCCAGATATCAGCAGCAGATTTGAAGTATAGGACACTGGTATAGATCTTCTTTGTAACGCTGTGAAGCAACCAAGATTTGACCATACTATTGCAACGACACCATATACGATAATAGGGATCAGATTCAGCAGGTGCAGTAATAGATCCATCAATAAATCCAAGTTTATTCTTCGCTTCTAAACTAGTCATCATAGCAATGATCCAAATACCATAGTTCGATCCATCTAACTGTTCTGATGTCAATATTAAGCCAGGATGATCTGAACTATGAAGGTGATATGGACTATGAACGTTATCTGGAGAGATCGATACCTCAAATGAATTAGAAGGTCGTATCGGATCTCTGAGATGCGGATTTGAAGCGGAAACAACACGATCGGAAGATGCTGAAGCTTCAGGACGAGAGGAAAGTTGAGGTGAATCATCGCGAGGTCTCGGAGTTTGATTTTCCGGAGTTGTGGTGCGATATTTCGAATTACACTTCCTTTTCCCCATGATTGAAGATGAAAATGAGTTGCGTGATGAAGATCTGAGGCGGAATCGATTAATTGGCGGAGCGGAACGAGATGGAAATAATCTTCATTAATGTGAAATGTGTACAAAGTCAACTATATATACAAGTTTTCTATTCTCTACTTCTACGTATGTGAATACATTAACTGTACAATATACATGTCACCTAATATATAACTTAATGTAAAAGAAACAAATAAAATTAGCGTTTCCAACATAACAAAACTGAAAACTGTTTTTTTTTGAACCAGTTAAAGTATCGTATTATTAGCCAAAAGCAGTGACACTAAGATCCAATTTCCTAACATTCAACAAAAAAATGAGCTCTTGAATATATAATTCAAACATAACCAAACAATAGAACTAAAAAATAAAAAACATATATCACTAAAATAACTAACGAATATAACTAAAAATATCTATGAAAATAACAACATGATCTAAGAAATCTATTTATTATTTGTTCATTTATAATATTTTTTTCAGTTTACACTGATTTTTTAAATTCTTCATAAATTAGTATATATATATATATATTACAGTAAAGTTGGTTTCTCTTCTTTCTCATGCATCCACGAACAGCACCGAAAAAAGATCTAACAAAATTGATGTTCCTCTACATTCGTCGAGCTTTTGACACAACTTGCGTATGGACTTTAAAAAAATACTTCAAGCCTAGAGTAAATAGTCTGTTTTGCCAATTTCGTATTTGCTGGGCTACTGAATGACCTTATTTCTTATTCAAAATCAATCAGCTTCTCTAGGTCCACTTCTTCCTTTGCCTCTGTGTTCTCCATATTAAGTTTATAAATATATATATATATATATATATATATATATATTATTTGTGTGTTTTATACGATTCTAAACATGAAAATTTATTAATGTTATACACTACTAAAAATCAACATATTTTATAACATATCAAATTATTTAAAAGTTCTATCCCGCTTAATTTCTAATTTTTTCTCTAGACGATAGATTCAATCTTGCCGTCCGATTAGCACCTAGCGCGTTCCCGAGGAGGGGTCAGAACTATCGCTTATAGCGGTGAGCATTTTATCCGTTAAATTTGATTCGATTCGTTATTCGTTTCGATTCGAACTGAAAAATCCGGATATCCGTTAAAAACGAAGCAAACCACAAATACTAAAAAATTTAGAGTCGGATATTCGATCCGCTCCGACATTATACAAATAGATGTATATCTACAAATAAATATAGAATTTTATATGTGTAATTTTATGTAATTATTATTTTAACATATCATTTTATTAATTTTATTTAAAATTTACATATAAAATTGACATTTTTTAAAGTTTTGTGTGTTTATAAGAAAATCTGATTAATTTTAGAATTTATGGAAGATATAGTTTCATTAGTTTTTCTTTTATATTATGTAAAAATACTTTCAAAAAAATAAATTTGTATATTTTTTAGATTTACTTGTATTAAACAAAGTAGATGAGATATCCGTAAACATTCGTAAAATCGGAAAATCAGATATCCATAAGATTCGAAGCAAATCACAAATACTGAAAATTATAGTGTTATTCGATCCGTGTCCACCCCTAATCGCTTAAACCATAAAAATGTATGTTTAATATTTTATATGAATAGCTTATTTTTTATATGGTTTTACATTTTTTGGACTTTAGGCGTTCAATAGTGTTGTGCGGGGGCTGACGTCATGACTAATTTACATCTGTTAGATTACATACAATAAGCATCAAAATGTGATAAATGTAAATATATTCGTTACAACTTAATCTACGTAATCATATTTTTCATGTTTGATGAGATGACTTGAAATCATAAAGACTTATGGTTTTATAGGTCATGAACATATTTTCAAAAGTGAACACCAAGAGTTGTGGCTAGTTTATTATAATGATTATGTGATTATCCACACGAATGAACGGAATAAAATTTATATACTAATAATTATTGAATATTAATTTTGATTATTTAACTATTATGTTATAATATTAAAATATGTTGATCATTTGTATTTTGCTATAATAAAAATTTAAACCAATGATCACAAAAAAATTCAATGTAGATTTTTAACTGTTTTAATAATTTATAATGTTTAAAAATTCAAATTAGAACATATAATAAAAATATAATTTTTTAATTATATTCTTAATGTAATTTTTTAATTTCTTATAAAATATATAATTAAACAAAAATGATAGATGATACAAAAACTGTTATCAAATTTTTATTATTCAAAATTATTAATTGTCATATATTTGTTAGCAATATTAAATAATTCTTTAGTTTTTATTTAAGTAAATAATGGAAAATATTATTTTATACATTACTAATTAATTTTATAATTATTTTAATAAAAAATATAATATATGTTTAAATGGACCAACTTATTTTCTAAGGATTTAAAGAATCATCGTCGTGATGACATGTAGCTATCAAAATATGTTGTAATATTCCAGGATTAATATATAAGAGACTTTAATATTAAAACCAAAATATACATAAATAAAAGAAATAAATTAAAATCAACATCTCCTCATCTTGCAAATTTTAACCTAATCAAAACATATAACTTTATGCAAATCTTATAAAAATGTATATATATATATATATATATATATATATATATATCTGCACTATCATAACAATATTTAACCTATCTAGCAAAACCAAATCAAAAATCAACATCTCTTCATTTTTCTAATTTTTAACCTAATCAAAACATAAAACTTAATGCAAATATCACTGAAAAAAATCGATCAAAATACAGCCCGCGTAGTATTCCTTTAAAACACAAACAAAGTTTTAAATGGGCTGAAGCCCAAAAACTGTAAGTATCGTAAAGGAGAGTTTGAGTCGGCCACTAATCAAAGAATTATTTTCTCTCTCTCCTGTGACGGGTTGCTTTCTTCATCTCTCTCTCTCTCTCGTCTCTTGCTTTGAAGAAATTTCACAGATTCCGTCAATGTCTTCCGGCGGAAACTCTACTTTCTCCACCGCCGCGGCGGTTGAAAAGCTGTTCTTCTGTTACCAGTGCAATCGCACAGTCACCATCTCAATCTCCTCCTCCGACGATCCTTTCTGCCCTCGTTGCTCCGGTGGGTTTCTAGAAGAATGCGACGAACCAAACCCTAATCCAACCCCAAATCTCAACCCCGGCGGTTTCCTCCCGATGGCCGATCCTTTCTCCACCTTGCTCCCCCTCTTATTCGGCTCCTCCGCTCCTCCTTCCATCAACAACCCGAGCTTCTTCGGCCAGCCACGCTCTACCGAGAATCAACACCCTCCTCGTGGTGGTGGAGCTTTCGATCCGGTGTCGTTTCTCCAGAACCATCTCCAGCATCTGCAATCCAGCGGCACGCACGTCCAGTTCGTGATCGAGGATCATCCTTCCGATCCGTTTAGCCGGATACCTGGAAACATGGGGGACTACTTCTTTGGCCCTGGTCTTGAGCAGCTGATTCAGCAGCTCGCGGAGAATGATCCCAACCGTTACGGGACTCCTCCGGCTTCGAAGTCTGCGATCGATGCCCTGCCGACGGTTAAGGTGACGTTGGATATGTTGAAGTCTGAGATGAATCAGTGTGCTGTTTGTATGGATGAGTTTGAGGATGGTGGAGATGTGAAGCAGATGCCTTGCAAGCATGTGTTTCATCAGGATTGTTTGATGCCGTGGCTTGAGTTGCATAACTCTTGTCCGGTTTGTCGGTATGAGTTGCCTACTGATGATCCTGATTATGAGAGTAGGGGTCAGGGTCAAGGTCAAGGAGGGCAGGTGAGTGGGGGTGGGCAGGGGTCGGTTGAGGGGCAGCAGACGGGGAGGAGGTTTAGTATACAGCTTCCTTGGCCGTTTAGGAGTCAGGATGGCTCTGGTTCTGGAACTGGTTCTGGGTCTGGAGCACGTGGAAGTGGTGCTGCTGGTGGTGGTGGTGGTGGTGGGTCTAATCTTGAGACAAGGCAGGAAGATTTGGATTGAGGTTTGTGCCTTAATAAGGACCCTTTGTTTGATTTATGTGTTGTCTTTGTGCGACTAGACTACTTGCTGTTTTATGGGACTGTGAAAGGTACAAATTTGGGTTTATTGTTTGTGAATCTTAGGCAATAGGTTGTGGGGCTGCAAGAACATTGTTAATATGTGGCTTTCTACGGAAATGTTATTATACTTGGGCCATTGCATTGATACCATATATTTTTTGCTTGAAGATGGTTTTTGTGTTAGGCATCTGTTTTGCAATAGTGATAGATATGGAGCTCAAATGTGGCTCCTTGATCAAAAAGATCCTTAAGCATAAACTAGTTCCTCGCTTGCTCTTGCTTGTCCTCTTTTTTAGCAGTATATCCATGCTTATTAGATGTCTTCGGGCCCCGAGTAATGCGCTAATAATAATAATAATAATAATAATAATAGGAAGAAAAGTTTTTGAATCTTGTTTTATCCTAACAAATAAAGAGGGTGCTGGAAGTAATAACGTTACTCTAGAGCCTTGTAGAGAAGTTTGTTTGTTGCAGTATAGAACAGGTAACTCTAGTGCCATTCATGTTTGAGTTTCTTGATTTTGGGTTCCAGTCTTATATATGACATTTTTTACCTTCCGGTTATTGTAAATTTAGCATGTTATTTAAGAAAGTTGGTGATTATTACTTCTGGTTATCTGTCATATGGGACATAGGAGAGTTTGTAGAGGTTTCTTCCGAGGTCTCTCTGTGACTGTTTTAGCATGATGATGGGAAACTAGTTCTGCTGGGTAAACAATTGTAGTTCGGAGTGGTTATAAGGAATGCAAATGAGTATAATGAACTGCATATCTAGTTAGACAAGAGTCCAAGGTTAGCATAAATATAAGACTTAAGAGACTACTTATAGGTCATCGAGAGATTAGTTGGAAAAGGTTGGTGTTAAGGCTTGTGCAGCTGATGCTTTGGAAAAATATCAAAATTGGTGCAGCCGATTATGTGACAGGTTATAATCAATAGAGTTGTTATTTCCAGTTACGGATTCCCACTGATCCATCAGTGTAATTGCTAATAAGTACTTATCATACTTCAAGTTTGGACCATTATGGTCGAGTTTTTGAAACCACTTGTTTCGATGACTTGTTGGATCCATAAGGTTCACATTGCAATAATGCATTAAAGATAACGAAACCACTTTGACCTAAAACTTTACTGCTTTCATTTGTGGTTGCAGTGTGGTGGCCAGGGTCATTACATGCAAACTGGATTGGAAGATGGATGTGCCCAAGTTATCACACACAAAGGCAGTTTCATTAGGGGGAAGAAAGTGACATTGAGGGTTCACCATATCTTGTACATTTAACAAAGCAAAAAAAGAGTATTTTGTTTCTCTTATTATTTTGGGATTATACAACGAATGTGAGTTTTAAAAAGCACAATATTTCATTTTAAGTGCTATTTTGTCTATTTTCTCGTAAGGATATTTCCATAGATTGGGTCTTTGAAATTGACCCCCATACACACAAGTGCACAATTTTGATTCAGATATCAAATTATAAATAAGGCATATAAAATTGAGATACAAAGACTTGAAAATATTAAGTGGCAGACAAAGTTGGTTGATAAGTATCTACTAAAAGAAATGGTCCATTGTAGTGACCTCTTTTGTTAGGTTAGGTTTCTTATGTGGTCAAGGAGGGTTGTTGAGACGCACATGATAAAGTATTTTGCTCTATTCGTAATTTGAAGAATTATAAGGGATCACAATCGCATTTATTACCAATGGACGCGTTTTAATTAAATAAAACCCAAACGCGAAGGTGTAATTTGCGTTTGAAGCGGTGGGGGAATCGATCTTTCCCTATTTCATCTCTCTCCTCCTCTTACTTGCGTAACCCTAACGAAGTCGGAGTATCTCCGGTAGATCTATCTTGAAATCGACGGAGAAAGAGGAATACATAGAGAGGGAGTAATGGATTTGGATCAATGGATTTCGAAGGTTAAAGACGGTCAGCATCTCTCTGAAGAAGAGCTTCAGCTTCTCTGCGAATACGTACGCCCAATCTTCTTCCTTACTTGAATTAATCTGTATCTTGCTAGGAGGTGGCGTCGAGCTCGGGTCTCTTCCCTCTGTATTGCGTCATTTTGGTCCCTGGATTTTAGGGTTTTTCGTTCTTGAAGTGGATGAAATGTGTTAATAAGTTCTACTGAGATGGGTCTATCAATCTTGTGGTTTTAATGTTCAAAGACTAATACTTGTGACTCAGATGTACTTTGTGTTCTCATTCGTCAGCCATTTGGTTATAGAGTAGGCAAGGCTAA
The DNA here is from genome assembly GCA_905132765.1 of Moricandia arvensis. Classification (NCBI taxonomy): domain Eukaryota; kingdom Viridiplantae; phylum Streptophyta; class Magnoliopsida; order Brassicales; family Brassicaceae; genus Moricandia; species Moricandia arvensis. Next base: position 102,202 of record CAJHQP010000106.1, read on the forward strand.
GCAGAAGATGTTTCTGATATGGTTACATACAGGTGAAAGAAATTCTGATTGAGGAGTCAAACGTGCAGCCTGTCAACAGTCCTGTCACCGTCTGTGGTGATATCCATGGCCAGTTTCATGATCTCATGAAGCTGTTTCAGACAGGGGGTCATGTTCCCGACACAAATTACATATTTATGGTACATACTTCTTTTTTTTTAATCCGGTGTCTATGGTACTGTCCCATTTGGTATGAATATAATCATGTTTTGATGTGGGATATTCGAAGGGGGACTTTGTGGATAGAGGTTACAACAGCCTTGAAGTCTTCACTATTCTTTTGCTCCTTAAAGCTAGGTAAATGTGTTTCGTAAATGTTCCAGAGACCCCTTTATCTTGCCTTTAATGTGTTTGTAAGTCCTTGTTTATTAGGCCCTTGATCTTGACAATTATTAATAGCTCTTTGAAAGAGATAGTCCCAGTAAACTGCAGTCGGAACTGGGTCAGATGAGAAGTAATTGATTCTCAGGCATTTCATGTTACTCTGTTTTTAGATTTTGGAAAGACACCAAGCGACATAGTTTTGAGAATGCTATTTAGTTCATTAATATTTTTGAAATATATCTTTCGGGGGCATTAACTTGTTATTTTCTTTGTATTGTAATGTGTAGACATCCAGCCAATATTACACTTCTGCGTGGAAATCATGAAAGTAGGCAGCTAACGCAGGTATGGATTATTCTGCTCTACGAATATCTATTATTGTCTTCTTCATGCACTTCTAGGAGGTAAGCAATTTTTATTATCTTCTCGTTGTTATAGCTGTTTTTTGAAAAGTTATGATTTTGTACATGTGGCAATTCCATGTCAGATGTAGAGATGGATGTTAGTTAAGATGCATTTTATGTGAACCGAGTATTGGAAAGCTAATTTCAGAAGGTGCTTTATATAGTGCCAGTCTCCTTTTTAACATGTGTGGACTCCTTAGCGCTCTTGATGTATCTTCTTTCCTACATTGTTGTATCTCGTAGTTGATACATGCGCTGTTTAGGAACTAAGTTTTAGTGATTTTTTTTTGTTTCAATGCACTACTGGCAAGAATTGAGATGTGTTTTTGGCCGCTGGGAGGCACAATTAGTATGTCACTTATAGTGTTAGGGTTCTCATCCCAATGTATGTTTTCAGGTCTATGGTTTCTATGACGAGTGCCAAAGGAAGTATGGTAATGCTAATGCGTGGCGATATTGCACAGATGTGTTTGACTATCTTACCCTGTCAGCTATTATAGATGGCACAGTAAGTTATTTCTTTAGGAACATGGCATTGTCTATGAGAACGCATATATTTGATGTGTCCTATAAGAAAATAATATTATCTTTATCTAGGTTCTATGTGTTCATGGTGGCCTTTCCCCGGATGTCCGAACAATCGATCAGGTTAAACTCTGCTCTTTTTCTTTTCTTTTTTGCTTTTGGTTTCACCCGCCAAGTATGTTATTAAGGCCATTCACATCCACTCACGTTAGATCTTATTGTGGGCTCTAGATAAGACTGGTGGATAGAAATTGCGAAATTCCCCATGAAGGGCCCTTTTGCGATCTTATGTGGAGCGATCCTGAAGATATTGAAACATGGGCTGTTAGTCCACGTGGAGCTGGCTGGCTTTTCGGATCCAGGGTTACTACTGAGGTATGATTTCCTTCTTCAATAGTGGAATCAATACTGTAACTGATACACCGGTTTCACAAGTCTGATATTTGGTTTTGGCTTCTTGTGCAGTTCAATCACATCAACAAACTTGATTTAGTGTGTCGTGCTCACCAGCTGGTACAAGAAGGTCTTAAGTACATGTTCCAGGATAAAGGCCTCGTAACTGTGAGTGTCCTGCTTCGTATGACGTAACCCTTTTTATGCTGGTTAATGGGAAAGATTGATCTGCTTTATTGATATGTGTTTTTCTTCTTCTTTTTTGGTGTGAAGGTATGGTCTGCACCTAATTACTGCTACCGATGTGGCAATGTGGCTTCTATATTAAGTTTCGATGAAAACATGGTGAGCCATCTCTTCAAGTCTTTCCTACTGAATATAGTCTCTAGCCATCTCTCGTCATGCATAGTATCTATGCAACCTTCTCTCAACAAGACGGGATTCAATTACTTCAGTGAAATCATCACTCATTTCTTTTCGATATTCTGCTCTCTACCAGATTAAGTACACACTTCATGATTGGTATCTGCTTTTTTGAAGTGAAAGGTTTAAGGAGAATTTAGATTAAGTAGGCCTTGTGTGTTAGAATAATTGATTTGCGTGAAAGCTTAGGTACTAACAGCATTATATCGTGAATCATTATTGTCCATATGGTTTAATGATGAAATCCATGGGAATGCTTACTTGTTATTAACAGGAAAGGGATGTGAAGTACTTCAACGAGACAGAAGAGAACAATCAAATGAGAGGGCCAAGGACTGGAGTTCCGTATTTCCTTTGATGAAACAAGAGGATTATAGTTGGACGTGATAATGATGATGATGAAGCCATTGCTACCATTGGCAATATGATCAGGTCTCAAAAAGGGTATTATGTAGATATAATATTTATCTACTGATGTGTTTCACTTATTTTTGTCCCTCTAGGTAACATTTTCCTTGTGAAATTCAACAAGTCAAAGACTTCATAGTTTTAAGTCTAGTCGTGATTCTCGTCTTTTTTTGTTTTCCCCGATTGTTCCTTCTGTATTGTTTACTTACACAGTTACACTGTTTCCCCACTTGCTTATTTGTTGTTGTTGTTGTTGTGAAGATGACATTAGCTCTAAAAATAATTAAGAATCGTTACAAACTAGCATTTTAATGTGTAAGCTTTAAGATGTTTCATCTAAACTTGGTGTTGGTGAGTGGGTGACGTTAGCCATTCGGAGTCTTGTCATTTGCATTCGATTCACTACTTTTTTAGTATTCAGATATTCTTCAAAATCGGTATTTTGAATGGATATTTAATCACTTTTATAAAAAAATAAGGATTAATAGGCTAATAATATTTGAATACAAATTAAATATTATGTATATTTTAATATTATAAGTAAATAATTAATTTATTCCATAAATATTTTTTTTCGACCCATAAATATTATAAATGTGCATAAGATACCATAACTATATTATCATACATATCAGCCTAAAGAGATTAAAATTATATTTATGATTTGTTTTAAATATCTACTTTATCCTATGTAGTTACAAATATTATGGAACTAGGTGATTACCCGGCGCATGCACGGGGTGGAATTTTTATATTAATAATCATTGAATATTGATTTTGATCGTCAAACCATGTCATAAGTTTCCAAACGTATAATCATGTACCGTCAATATAAGGTTGAATATAGGGTTATTTTGTTGATATTTTTTTAACCTATTTAATTTATATTGAGATTCAATGATATCATTTGAATGTTATAATTAACATTTGAGATCCGTGTTTGCGCGGAATGAACATTAATTATGTATACAAATTATTTATAGATATTAATATTTATTTGTGTTAATTTACATATTATACAATAATAAATATATTAAATAATTGAGAAGCGAGTAACTATTACGTATATAATTAAATTCGAGTAAGAACATAAATAAATATAATCTTTCTTTTATTTACAATAATTTTTGTTGATAAAAATCAATATTTTACCGAGGCTTCCAACTCAATGTAAATTTTGAATTGACATTTTATGTATTTTATATATGATATATATATATATATATATATTAGTTTAAACGATATTGAAAAATGTATATAAATATATATAATTTGAATATATATTAAATGAGATTTAATATTTATATGATGATCATTTGTATCTTGTTACAATAAAAAAATTAAACCATTGATCAAATTTCAACGTAGATTTTTAGCAGTTTTAGTAATTTATATTAAACAAAATCAAAATATAGCATATAAGTAAAATCTAATTTTTGATTATATACTTTTCTGATTGTTAAATTTCTTTTAAGAATATATTGAACAAAAATGATGGAAGATGCATAAATTGTTATCAAATCGTATATTAATAGGTTGTAATGATATTTGGCTATCGAAATATGTTGTAATGACATTTGGCTATCGAAATATGTTGTAATGAAACGTGGCTACCCAGATATGTTGCAATGGGCCATCTAAATATATAGTTAACATATACGTCTTTTATATGATATATAGTTTAATTTAAACAATATTAAAGTATATATGTATATATTTTTAATCTGAATATCTATTAAATGAAACTTTATCTTCATATGATTTTATGATCATTTGTATATTTTTATAACAAAATATTAATTATGGAAAAAGTACTAATAGTTTTGGAATTATGCATCAGTTATTTTGTATCTTTTTCCATATTTCCATTGTTCCGAGAAAATTTTCATTGCAATGATTTTAACTGTTTTAGTAATTTATAGTCGTTTTAAAAAATTCAAAATATAACATATAAGAAAAAAAATCTAGATTTTTTTTACATGGTTAATATGATTGTTTAATATTTTTAATAACATAAATTAAACAAAAATGATGAAAGATACAAAAAAGTATTATCAAATCTTATTATTCAAAACATTAATTGTCACATATATGTTAATTATATTAGGTAATTCTGTAACTTTTATTTAATGAAATAATGTAAAGTATCATTTTATGCACTACTAATCAATATAAATGTTAATTTAATAAAAGTATAATCTATATTTAAATAGACCAACTTTTTCCTAAGGATTATAAAAGTCATTATGATGATGACACGTAACTACACTTTAAAGTTGTAATGTTCCAGGACTAATATACAGGGGATTTCTTAAATCCAATTGAATTGATAACGGAGAGTAAATTTTTTGCTCATTGCCTATTGGTAACACCGTAACAGCCACTTGTAATGAAAATCCTCCTTACTATTAAATGAGAAGTACATTTGACATGTGGCGCTTACAGAGCCCTTCTCAGCTGAAATAACGCGATTCTATTGGTTGCTTTTTCGGAAATTCATTTTTGATTTATTTTTCTCATCGACATAACAAAAAAGGCAAGCCCTATAAATACTAACCTTATTTTGTTTAATGCATTGAATACTTACTAAAAAATAAGACAGATTGAATGAGTAGGAAAGTAATTGATATTACTTGCTCAAGAATATTTATATGTTTAATGCATTGAATACTTACTAAAAAAATAAGACCAATTGAAGGAGTAGGAAAGTAATTAATATTACTTGCGCAAGAATATTTATATGTTTAATGCATTGAATACTTACTAAAAAAATAAGACCGATTGAAGGAGTAGGAAAGTAATTAATTACTTGCGCAAGAATATTATATGTTTAATGCATTGAATACTTACTAAATAAATAAGACAAATTGAAGGAGTAAGAAAGTAATTAATATTACTTGCGCAAGAATATTAATTAATACATGTTATTACTATCCTTTACTAAAAATACGGTAAATCATATTGATTACTTGCGCAAGAATATTAATTAATACATAATTTACTACTATCACTTACTAAAAATACGGTAAATCATATTGATTACTTGCGCAAGTTAAAATCGTATCATATGCATTTAATTTTCTTCTAAAAAAATTAACTATCTTTACTTAAACGGTTCCATAATTTATTTTATGAATATTTGCTTGGCGTCGTTACAAACCTATATGATTCACTTCATATATATAGAGGTCAATGTCGAATGATTAAATCATAACAAAGGTGAGTCTTTTTTTTTTCTTTGCGTGGCTTGTTTAGTTCTGTTTACTTGTTTCTGAAGTTTTAGACATGTGTGTTACAGGGGAATGACAGAGGAGAATGACTTAAGAACTTGAAGTATGGAGTGTTTGGATTAGGAAACAGACAATATGAACATTTTAATAAGGTTTTTAAAATAGAATTATTATTTTTTGTTTCACGCTTACTCCAGTTTCCTTGGCTAATATTCGAATTGTTTTATAAATATGTGTTGCAGGTTGCCAAAGTTGTAGATGACGTTCTTGTAGAACAAGGTTTGTTTGTTTCTTTATTTCATTATTCATCTTGATGTGTTTGTATTATAGTTTTCTGACTTGATGAGTTGTTTGTACAGGTGCGCAGCGTCTTGTACGTTAAGTAAATTTTATATTATTTACGTTAAGTAAATTTTATATTATTTACATTAAGTAAATTTTATATTATTTACGTTAAGTAAATTTTATATATATTTGAAATTTATAATAATTTTGATCATTGTTTTGATCAAAATCCAAAGAGAACTCAAGATTAATTTATAAATAAAGAATAACATGCACTCATAATTATAAAGAAAATAGAAAACAAAAAGAGAAAGTACAATATATGAATTGTGAGATATATAGTATCTATGTCAAATTCGTAAATAATAAGTTTGAATTTTTTTATCATATTAAAGATTAGATCAACTAAAATATTTAGAATTCTATCATAATCTTTATTTTTACTTATTTAACTAAATTGAAATAATATTATTAATTTGAATTGATGATTCTTTATTTAAATTGAAATAATATTATTAATTCAATCAAACTGTATTTCGAATATTTATATGTTTAATGCATTGAATACTTACTAAAAAAATAATACTGATTGAAGGAGTAGGAAAGTAATTAATATTACTTGCGCAAAAATATTTATATGTTCAATGCATTGAATACTTACTAAATAAATAAGACAAATTGAAGGAGTAGAAAAGTAATTAATATTACTTGCGCAAGAATATTAATTAATACACCTATTTACTAATATCCCTTACTAAAAATACGGTAAATCATATTGATTACTTGTGCAAAAATATTAATTAATACGGTAAATCATATTGATTACTTGCGCAAATTAGAATCATATCATATGCATTTAATTTTCTTCCAAAAAAATTAATTATCTTTACTTAAACGGTTCCATAATTTATTTTATGAATATTTCATTGGCGTCATTACAAACCTATATGATTCACTTCATATATATAGAGGTCAATGTCAAAGAAATAAATCATATCATGATTTTTAGGGTTTCTCGCCGTAGTTAGTCTTTTTGTTGTAAGTATGTCCGCATTTAACTTGCTTAGATTTTAATAATTGTGATTCTTTTTTGTTGTAAGTATGTCCGCACAGGGTAGCGATGGAGGAGATTATTGGGACGATGGTAACTCTTTCAACCGTATTGAAAAGATATACATTGGACTAACCGAAAATGCTATAGGGTTTGTCAAGTTTATGTATGCCCAAAACGGTAGTGTAGTCTTCGGTGATGACCAAGGGAGCAAGACCATATCTGATGTCCAAGAGGTCAGTGATTCACTTCTTAACTAATTATTATCCTTCTCTTTTTTTCAGTTCACGCTAAGTGATCCTGCAGAATATCTCATATCAGTGGAGGGTGACTACGATGATAAATCCGGAGTTATAACCATGCTTAGGTTCACTACCAACAAAAACTACTCTAATGTTTTTGGATTCGGTACAGTACCAAGCTTCATACTCCACAAAGATGGACATAAGATCGTTGGGTTTCATGGAAAATCCAGCAACATACTTCATCAAATTGGGGTCCATGTTCTTCTCATTCCATGACAAGAGTGCTCATTGATTTGTCATAAACGTTTGGTTTTGAAAACAATAATTAGTCTAAAATTAAAATAAGAGGAAACTTCCAATCACAAATGTCTTCATTGTTTCGGTTGATCTAAAAACATTTTATTGGTAAAATTTTATGAAAAAATATGTCAATGATTTAGTATTAATACTTTAATATGATTAATTTATATAACTAATATTTCTGTAAAAGGTTTGAATTATTCATAAACAGACAAACAGTTTCAAAATTTCTAATAATTTTTAAAATGAGAACACCTTTTCATACTCTTCCTATTTAATTTATTTGTTTTAATAATGATATCCCTCTATATATTAAAGAAAAATCCCTCCTAGGATTTTGCCTTCACTTTTTGAAGTTATTTACTTTGTATGCCACTGCCTTTTCAGATTTTTTTAATATTTTTGCCAACTATATTTTCGGCCAATCAGAATTCAAAGCAATTCTGATTTTATGATTATTAGTTTTCCATTTAACCATATGAATTTAAAGAAATTGTAAGGAAAAAAACATAGTTAATACGATTATCTAAAATATGGTAATTGAATTTGCCTAATTTAAGGAATACTAACTATATGATATTTTAGAAATTATCGTGAGATACGATTCTAAGGAGTATGCCGCAAGTTTACAAAAACCCTATGTCTCAACATGTTTCCTTATTCTTATTATAATAAGCTTCATTTCTTCCTAAACAAACCACTACCATAAAACAATCTATGGCTTCTAATACACAAATCACAAAATCTGTGGCTGCTATTATAAATTAGTACGATGATTAAGGATTTGAAACCTTTGAAACAACACTTCGTTATCCGGCGAACTCATGGAAATCAGCTGATGAAAATGAGAACTATATGAATATTTTTCACAAAATAAAATTTAGCTCAAATAAAAAATTAATACAGTAGAATTATATAAACAAATTTTAATTTTAAATTATATCATGATTGATTTATAACTTTTTAAAAATGTACAATAATATTTTTAAACATAAAAAATCAATAAAACTATATACGTATTACATAATAAAATATTTAAACATATATTCTTATAACTAAAATTTATTTATTATTTTAAAATGACATTTTTAAGACAGAAAAATCTGCACTTATAAACATGTTTTCTGTTTAAACTTATGTTCCAGTATCTTACACGTTTTTGTCACTAAAGAAAATGATTTACATATGTTTTCAGGTGAAGAGAAGGTTTACCTTAGCTCTGACAGTATTCTTCCATCCGATGTTGACGTAGAAGAAAATGTAGTATATCCTGCAGAGTTTTTGAACAGTGTTAAAGTGGTTGGACTGCCTAGACATAATTTGAAGCTCAAGGTTGTTGCTCCTATTATGTGTCTCCGTAACGTGGATCTTGCAGATGGTTTATGCAATGGTACTAGGCTAATTGTTACTCAGTTACTACCCCATGTGCTATAAGCTAGAATTAAAACCGGAAACAATATTACTAGAGACAAGGTCTGGATTCCTAGAATGTTTGTCACACCACCTGACACAAAGTTTCCTTTCAGAATGCGTCGAAGACAGTTTCCCATTACATTGGCTTTCGCGATGAGCATCAACAAAAGTCAAGGTCAAACACTAGAAAGCGTTGGTTTGTTTCTGCCTAGGCCAGAGTTCTCTTATTGTCAGCTCTACGTCGCATTTTCAAGAGTTAAATCGAGATTGGAATTAAAAATCCTAATAACTGGTAAAGAAAGGAAGCAGGAGACGAAAACTTTGAATGTTGTCTACAAACAAGTTTTTCAGAATATTTCGTAGCCAAGGGTACTTAATTGTACCTTTACTTTTTTCCAATAAATTAAGGAAAATATAGAAACTGTTACAATTAATTATTTATCTTTTTCGATTTCTCAGATGGGTAGTGATGAGTAATAAAATTACATCTTAAACACACATATTAGGATTTTTAATAATGTTGCAATTATACATACACACAATATGTTGCACTCTGATACTGAAGATACTTTGTTCCATCACGTCCATGTAAAATATAGAGTACCAACATTTGCATGTGTCGTTGTTTTACCCCAAACACAATGGTTTATGATATAAAATCAGTGTCTGCCAAAACCCAACCACTATTAAACCCATAACTGAATCTGTTCATGTCCGCACAGGGTGCGGGCCGGCCACCTAGTATGATATAAATATCAAACTGGTCAATGTTATAATAATAAGTGAAGGCTTACTGTTCGGTCATTCTTTTTTAGTAATCTAAAGCTAATAAAAAGGGTTCATTGATCAATTCACATCTTATCTTCGTCCATAACAACACGAGAGAGAAAAAAAATGGGTTCATCATCGTCACCATCACCATCACCAACCGTCTCTACCGTACTAGACCTAGCCCGTCCTTTCCTCCGAGGAGAGCTAGAGAACATCAACCCCAAACTCCCCTCCTTGATCGCCGTCCTCAAAAGCGTCGGCGCAGGCGAGTGTTGGCACAAACACGGAAGCTTCCTAGACCACTTGATCGACATCTACAAGATCCTCAAGCTCTGGAACGCTCCTGAATCCGTCTGCCTCTGCGGTCTCTTCCACTCCGCTTACTCCAACTCCTACGTCAACCTAGCCATCTTCCACCCTTCCACTGGCCGTGACGTCGTCCGTGGACACGTCGGTGAAGCCGCCGAGTCGCTGATCCATCTCTTCTGCGTCGTCCCGAGACAGACGATGATCCATGATGAACTTCTGTTCAAGTACTCTGATGAAGAGCTCGTGGAGCATCTTGGTCGCTCTGAGGCTTCGTTGAGGAAGGCGAAGGAGGAAGGGTGGTTTGATGGAGAGGAAGAGTGGAGGAGGAAGGTGAATGAGTTGGTTCCTGAGAACGGCGTCGTTGTGAAGCATATCAAGAGTGGTGAAGAGATTGTTGTGTCGAGGAGAGTTGTTGGTGTGTTCTTGTTGATGACTATGGCTGATTTTAGTGATCAGCTGTTTGGGTTTCAAGATGAGTTGTTTTGTAATTATGATGGGAGGCTTGAGTTTAAGGGGAATAATGTGACGGCGTTGTGGCCTGGGAATGGGAAGCCTGGGCTGTGGATGAACTCTAACTCGAGGATGGGTGCGGTTTATAGTTTGATTGTGAGAGAAGAAGAGATTTTGATGGAGCAGAGGAAGAGAGGTTCTGGTGGGTTTGTGGTGAGGAAGGAGAGAGATGAAGATATTGAGCTCGTGGTGCCTCCTGTTTTCGCCTTCTGCACCAAGGTAGATGATTCAGACCCCAAAAGGGGTCTTGTTTTTTTGTCTTGTTAGCTAAATTGTTTCTGTTTCATCACTTAATGTCATGATCATGTTATTAACTACGTGTAGGGATCGTATACTTCCTTTAGTTGAGTAGCTTTCATTAGGTAGACTCAGAGTTTATTGATACCCACACGTATATGCTTTTGTCAGTTGCTATCAAGAATTAAACTCAGCTTAATAGTTTATTGATACCCACACGTATATGCTTACAACTGATACTTGTGTATCTATTTAGCTGCTTGGTTTCATGTCTAGATCATTGTGTTGTATCTTCTTTATATAGTTAGCTAAAATTGGTTCTGTTTCATGACAAAATCATCGTGTTTCTATGTCTTGGATTGTATCTTCTTTAATTTAGATATTTATGGAAACTGATACTTTATAGAGAAACTGTTCATCAAAGAAAGAAAGATGAATAGTACATGCTAGCCACACATATATACAAATTATACATGTATCTAGTTAGTTAATTAGTTTCATGTGTAGATCATTAGGTTCTTTTTGAATTGTATCTTCTTTAGTTAAGGTGTTTCCATGAAATGACACCAGAAGGGCCTCCTTATACTTGTTTATATACTTATATCATCAAGAAAATATAAACTCGAGACTTTTCTGTTGTTGTCAAGGATTTAGTTGAGCTTTACATGTAATGGAATAGGTATTGGATGCAAAGGAGCAGATAGAAGCAAGGGACATGTACTGGGAAGCTGTGAGCAGTGACGCTAGCAAAGAGGGGTACTTAGAGAGAGCAGAGGAGAGATTGTTGGGGTGTATTGAGAAGAACCCATTTGTGGGAGAGCCACATGTGTTGTTGAGTCAAGTGTATCTTGGAAAGAAGATGTTCGTAGAGGCAGAGAGAGAAGCAGAGAAAGGGCTGCTTCTGCTGTTGCAATGGGGAAGTCCGTGGGACAAGAGGATGTCATGGGAAGGTTGGATTGCTTGGGTTAGAGTTCTTCTCATGAAGTCACAGGATCAATCTTGGCCAGATGTTTCTTGGGGAATCTTGAACTTGGGTCTTGTGCGCTAAAAGATTATCGCTTATATACCAAAATAAAGGTCTGATAAAAGGAATCGATGCATGTAGATCATCAAAGTCTTCTAGGGTTTTGGTATTATGTAATTCAGTATTACAATACCCAAACATATGATGCTCATTGTACTACAAGAATAATAAGACGTTAATTAGTTCCAATGGTCAATGTACTATAACTTTCTTTACGTATTCATGCAGCTATGAATATTGCTTGATACGTAGTCCTTATGTTAACTTAAGAGAAGCTTCAATGTGAGAAAATTTCTTCGCCATTCCTTACTTGCATCCTCCGCAACTTGTCTTGGACGTCCCTCAGACTTGTCTCCAGCGACGCCAGGCGTTCTTTTTGCTTGCAACCATCTTTGATATCACCAAAGATGTGGTTCAAATCAAAAGGCTCTCTACTTTGTTTCTATATGTGGAATGATGATGAAGATGAAAAGTTTTACAAGAGACGTTTTGTTTGCTTTTTTTTCAATGTATACAGACTACACAGTAACGTCCATATAAATATTTACACATTCTAAAAACTAGTAAGTTTAAAAATGCACAGCGGTAAAATGCTGTCACTTTTCACTGCTATATACATTAACTTTCATATAGATATTTTAACATTTTAAAGCTAGTAAGTTTAAAAAATGCACAGCAGTAAAATGCTGTTACTTTTGTCTCATATATACAATAACTTTTATATAGATATTTTCACATTGAAAGTTTAAGAATGTACGGGATATTAGGCTAAATAAATCATCTGGTTAATATGTGGTTAAACCGAGATATATACTATAAATATCAACTCATATTGTAACAAACATTTTAAAAAGTTAATAATAATAAACTCTTCTTCTTCATTTCTCTCTAATCATGAAGATCGATCCTTAGTTCTAATATGGTATCAAAACCTTGTGCTCCTTATTTTCGCTTCATCGTATCGATTCAGAGTTCGTTTCTAAGCTTGTTTCTTGTTTTCATCTTTTGATTATGTTTCGATTCACCTTGATTTCATCATTTCGTGTTTCCGAAGTTCAATCTTCTCATATCATCACCGATTCGTCTGCCGATCATCCTCCTTTCAACAATGTCGATGTTGGGAGATTCATCCTCAAGTTATTTGGTATTTCAAACATCTCAGACGGTTCATCCATCAAGCCGAAATGATCAAATGGTTGCGGCTTCTGATACTGGATATAACAAGAACCAGAACAAAATTAATTGTTCACATTGTGGGAAGATGACACATACAATGAATCGTTGCTATAAACTCCATGGTTTCCCACCAGGATATAAATCTCATAACTCAACCTTCAAACCACATTATTAGTCTCCATCCGAGGCCATACCTTAGTTTAATACTTGGTCTCAGAAGAAAGAGAATGTAGCAAATCTGATGGTACAAGGGTCCGGAAATGTTACTCTGCATGATCAACATGGTGGTTACTTAGGAAATACCACTACAAAAAAAATCCAGCGGTGTCTAAATGTTCTAAATGTGTCTCCTACATCTACTCAGAACAATTGTGCTCATGTTTCAAAGACGAAATTTACTTTGGCAGACGGGACAGCTTTCATATCTCAACCTCAACCTCACTTGACTCCCTTACCACGACCATCTCTTGGTATTTCTCATCACCCCCTTTCATCTTGTTCTGATACTGGAATCCAAAACCGCCTTACTTTACCTGCTAATTCTTGGATTATAGATAGATGAGCTAGTTGTCATGTTAGATATGACCCTCTTTGATTCCACCATTGATATCTTTGTCACTTCAGTCACTTTTTTTGATGGTACAACTCTTTATGTTACCATCTCTGGCACTATACGCCTATCTGAGCATCTTATCCTCACATATGTTCTATATGCTCCAAACTTTCAGTTCATCTTTTAAGTATCAGTGCTCTTACCCACAACACTTCAATCTCTGTCCTTTTCTTTTCCTATAGATGTCTCATTTTTCCTTTCAATCATTTTGTGCTTCATGAGCATATTCCGGACTCCACGATTGGGAGGGGTAATCTACATCACAACCTCTACGTTTTACAGACTCATGAAGCACATCATATCTCTTCATTGTCACCTAATCACCTCTTTCAAGTTTCATCTGAAGTATGGCACCAAAGACTTGGTCATCCCTCATATTCTAAACTCCATATTTTGTCAAAAATATCAGCTATTCCGAATGGGAAAACATCTCTTGATCCAGTTTGTACAATTTTTCTTCTTGCAAAACAGAAACGACTTTCAATTTCTTTATCAAATAATATTTCCTTTTCACCCATTCACTTGATCCACTTAGATGTATGGGGTCTATTTCATGTCCAAAATTCTAAAGGATATAAATATTTCCATACTCTAGTAGATGATTGCACAAGGGTCACATGGGTTTATCTTTTATCTAACAAAAGCTTTGTTTTAACCATTTTTCCTAAATTTCTCAAGCTTATTGAAACAAAGTACAAGACAAAGGTTAAAAGCATTAGATCTGATAATGCTCATGAACTAATTTCTCATCTTTGCTCAAAGCTAAGGGTATTATCCATTACTTTTCAAGTGTGTATACACCACAACAAAATTTTGTGGTTGAACGCAAACAACAACACATCTTAAACGTTGCCAGATCTCTTTCATTACAATCTGACGTGCCTATTAATTTGGGGGGGGGGTTGTGTACTTACTTTTGTTTACCTTATCAACCGTACACATTCTCCTTTACTTCAAAACAAAACACCATTTGAACTTTTTACTTCCAAAATACCATCTTATGATAACCTAAGAGCTTTTGGTTGTCTGTGTGTTTGCATACACCTTGTTGAAAGATATAAATAAGTTTTCCTATCGTGCCTCTAAGTGTATTTCTTGGGTTATCCTCATGGATATAAAGGGTATAAAGTCTTAGATTTCGAAACAAACACCACTTTTATTACCCGTAATGTTGTGTTTCATGAGAATGTTTTCCCATTCAAGGATAGTCTCCAAGTCTCAGACATTTTCGATCAATTTGTGCTTCCTTTTCCAGTCCCAGAATCCTTTTTTCCTGCTTCTTTTGAAGCTTCCTATACTGAATCTATTTTTCCTTCTCCTTCACCTTCTGATCATGTTAATTCTGATCTTCCTTCCAGTTCTTTGGTACCAACAATTGTCTTTGTTGAGCATCCATTTGAATCTCATTCTATATCAGATACTTTTTCTAGTAAACCTTCCATCCACTCCTTTGGTCATTCCTAAAATAAAATGACAGACTAAGGCTCATGCATATCTAGATGAGTATCATTGTTATCTTCTCAATAAGATCCTTACCTTCACCTCTCATCCTAACCACACAACTTCATGTCCTATTTTTGCTTTTCTGACTTATGATAGCCTTGAATCATCCTACAAACAATTTGTTCTTGCTATTACCACTTCTTCCTTACCTAGAACTGATACGCCCTGAATTGGAGGATCACTCTAAGGTTGGTGGATTGGATAAGCCTTGCACCGAATGAGCTAGAAAGCACAAACGATCAAGGGATGTGGATCGAAAGGTGACACAAGAGGTGCGGAAAGTCTCTTGATACTACCAGACTTCTAAGCCCGAAGATATGACACACTCCGACGACTCAAAAAAATAAGATGTTCAATGAAGAACAAATGATTCAACAAGTTAAAAGGAAATGTTTATATTAAAAAGTTGAATGATTTAAAACAATACAAAGCAAACCTTTATATAATAGGCATGAAATATAAAAGATTGGGATACAAAAAGAATAATCAAACATAGAAACTAACAAACTCTTAAACATAGAAGACTTGACCAGAAATGATGACTTGACCGAAGTTGGAAGGTTTGGAACGAATGACTATTCGGCTGGTCGAGTCCTTTCGCATGGTCGACGTTCATTGAATTGCCGTCAGATTGATATATTATACGACCATGTGTTGTATATTCTTGTTGGGCCTTTCTTGAAAAATCTCAAACATTGATTTCTTAATTAAAACAAGGCCTCCATATTTTGTATCCAGCCCATTAGCTTCTCTCGGTCTAGTACTTCATGAATCAAACCGATAAGGCCCATAAACATCCCATTAAGGCAAGCTATGATTAGTTGTCTAGCTAGTTCATACCTGATTTTCATACCTTGTTCCATGATGCTGATCCAGGTCGCATCAAGAACTTACCTTGAAGCTGCCATTTCTGTCGAGTTTAAGAAATCCATGAAAGCTGAGATGGACACTTTAGAAGGAAGTGGAACTTAGTCTACATGTGATCTTCCTGAAGGTAAACACCCTGTTGGTTGTAAATGGGTAAATACCATCAAATATAATTGAGATGGTATGATTGAGAGACATAAATCTCGTCTGGTTTCAAAGGGATACACTCAATTTGAAGGCCTTGATTATCTTGACACTTTTTCTCCCGTGGAAAAATTGGTTACATTTCGTATATTGATGAAACTTGCAGCCCTTTATAACTGGTCTATCCCTTAGATTGATATAAGTAATGCTTTCTTGAATGGAGATTTGGATGAAGAAATATATATGACTTTGCCACCAGATTATACCGAGTTGACGGGTAAACAATGCCAAAGAACTCTGTTTGTAAGCTACATAAGTCTCTTTATGTCCTTAAACAAGCCTCAAGACAATGGAATCATAAGCTTACTTCAGTTATTCTTCAAGCTCGTTTTGTACAGGCTTACGCAGATCATTCTCTCTTCATTCGTCATGATTCAAGTGCTTACATTGTTATTCTTGTTTATGTGGACGACATATTACTCATTGGCAATAATAATGATGAGATTTTGAAGTTTAAGGAAGTCCTAATGAGTGCTTTTAAGCTTCGAGATATGGGTGTTGCAAAGTATTTTCTTGGTTTTGAAAATTGCAAGAACAACTACAAGGATTTTTATTAATCAACGCAAATATGCTTTAGAGTTACTGGAAGATGCAGGTCTTCTTGGTTGTAAACCGGTTAGTGTGCCAATGGATCCCACAATCAAGTTATCTGAGACTGAAGAGACTCTTCTTGATGATGCATCTGTATATCGAAGACTTGTTGGGAGACTTCTATATCTTATTTATACGAGGCATAATATTATATTTCTTGTCCACAAGTTGAGTCAATATATGGCGCATCCTCGTGATACACACTTACAAGCTGCAACAAGAGTTCTTCGTTACTTGAAGAATGCTCCTGGTCAGGGCCTCTTCTATTTTTCCACATCAACCAATACTCTGACTACTTTTTAGATGCAAATTTGTCAGCTTGTCTAGACACGAGAGCGTTTCGTTACAGGTAATTTGTATGTTTATTGAAAATTCTTTCATTTCTTAGAGATCAAAGAAGCAGCTGACTATTTCTCGTAGCAGTTATGAGGCAGAATACAAGTCTATGGCAGATACGACTTGTTAGTTGATTTGGATACACAATTTTCTTAAGGGTCTTCATTGTTCTCCTTTTGGTCCAGCTGCTCTTTATTGTGATAATCAATTTGCTTTACATATTGCTTCTAATCCGATAGGACAAAACATATTGAGAACGACTGTCACAGTATTCATAAGAGACTTCAAAATGGCTTTCTCAAGACTTTTTATGTTCAGTCATCACATCAGGTAACCGACGCATTTACAAAGGTTGTTCAACCTAGATTGTTTATGTCTATTTTTACCAAAATGGGATTACATAATTTATACCATCCATTTTGAAGAGAAAAGAAGAAGGGGTATTAGACTAAATAAATCATCTGGTTAACATGTAGTTAAACTGAAATATAGACTATAAATATCAAACCATGTTGTAACAAACATTTAAAAAAAGTTAATAAACAAATTCTTGTTTTTCGTTTCTTTCTAATCTGGAGATCGATCCTTAGTTCTAACAGGAGTAAAATGCAATCACTTTTCTTTGATATATTTAGTGACGTTCTTTTTGAAACACAATATATAGTGACGTTCGTATAGATATTTTCATATTCTAAAACTAGTAAGGGTCAGATTGGTGTTTGGGCTTTGAGGGCTTTATGGTTGTGTAAAGCCACTAAAGCCAAATATTTGCCAATCACTCTTTTTAGACTTTAGAAATTTGTAAAGTCCTAAAAGCCCACTTTACAAAAAAACTGTTTTTTTGTTCTTTTTTTCTACGGCCACTTTTTGAGACTTTAGAACACACTCTTTTGTTTTTCCTAAAACAAAAAACGTGTTTTATTTTTTTTTGACTTTTTGCTCATTTCTTACTAAAATAAAAGAAACAATAAATATAATGATTAATAAATTCATTTTCATTAGTTAGTTTAAGTTTTACAATAAAAAAAATCATACCTTACTATTAATAGACTATTAATTTGTTAAAGACTAATATTATATAAATAATTGAAAACATTTAGGAAAGATTCAAAAAACATAATAATTGAAAGAAAAAATAAATACAATATGATTTATAAATTCATTTCATTAGTTAGTTTAAGTTTTACCATCAAGAAAAAGTCATACTTTACTATTAATAGACTATTAATTTGTTAAAGACTAAAAAAATTTGTATAAATAATTGATAACATCTACGAAAGATTCAAAAAGAATAATAATTGAAAGAAAAAATAAATACAATGATTTATAAATTCATTTTCATTAGTTAAATTAGGTTTTACCATCAAGAAAAAGTCATACTTTACTATTGAAGCTGATACTAATTTTCCTCATCCACCTGATGGTAAATATTATCTAGGTGATTCAGGATATCCATTACGTCGTGGATTTCTTTGTCCATATAGAGGAGAGAGGTATCACCTAAATCGGTTCCATAATCAAATTGAAGAAAGAAACTACAAAGAAGTCTTTAATCGTCGTCATTCATCACTTCGATCAGTGATTGAAAGAACTTTTGGAGTATGAAAAAAAAGTGGCGTATTGTGAAAGATGAAGCAAGGTATAGCATATCTACAATGCGTCAAATTGTGGTGGCAACCATGGTTCTCCATAGCTTCATTCGCAAGTCAAATCTTGTGGATCCTGATTTCCAATCAGAAGAAAATGAAAACGAACAAACGAAAAATGAGGAAGAACTTCCAAATACGATGGACCAGGATCTCAGTTCAAGACAATACATGGAAGGTGTTCGAGATGAGATAGCAAACAACATATGGGCTAGAACCCGTTAGTTTTTTAATATTTTTTTGTTTTCTTTAATAAATTGTAATTTTATTTTAAAATCATTTTTAATAATTTTTATTTATTTAATAAATTATTATCTTATTTTTAAATTTAATTAAAAAAATATACAAGATTAGAATTGCAAATTTTTACAGTATAGAAATAAAATATATTGTTGATAAATTTGATTAATCATCTGTTTTTAAACTATCCAATATATTTTATGGACTTGTACAAATAAAAAATAAATAAAACAAAAAAGAAATAAATTATAAACATATATTTATAATAGTCACAGCTTCTAAAGCTTTGAATACCAATCAGACTTTTAACTTTCTCTAAAGTAATAGTTACAGCCTTTAAAGCCAAAATCTCTACAGCCACAATTTTAAAATCAAAGTATAAAGCGAAAATCGTTACTAATCGGACCCTAAATTTAGAAAATGTACAGCAGTAAAATTATCTGACTTTTCATGTGATTTTTATTTTTATTTGAAGGGCTGCTGCTAATTTAATGGCTCTTACCCGAACTAGGTAAGAAACCGGAGAATTAACGGTCGGGAACCGGTTTAGGATTAAAGACCGAAACGAGTAAAAAACCAAACACTGTCGCAATTACAAAACCCTCTTTGTACAGACCAAAACCCAAAGAGAATCCATCCCAAATAGAAGAAAAAACCCTTAACATTAACAACACTACTCCTCTTTTTCTTGCTACTTTCTAATCAATTTTTCAAAGTCGGTAGCTACGGCGGCAATGGCGGATCTTTTGCCACCTCTTGTGGATGCGAAGCCTAAAGTCGACGAGAAAGTTGACTACTCGAATCTCCCTTGCCCTGTTCCTTATGAGGAAATCAGCCGTGAAGCTTACAGTTTAGTATACCCTATCCACTTTCTCCCATCTTGATAGATGAATGTGATGACTTTACTGCATTGTATTCTCCTCTTAGAAGATTTCACTTCTGTTCCAATTCTTGACCATATAGTATGATTGAAACTGTTCAATTGATTATGTTCATTGGCTGACTTAGTGTAATGTCTTAAGTCAAACTCTAGATTTGAGATTCAGAACTTATTCATGATGCTTTCTTTGATTGAATCTTTATAGTCACATGAGTGTGTCTCTACTTATGGTTTATTTACTGTTTTGGTGCATCATGTGTGGTGAAGCATTTTGATTTTTTTTTGTTTCAATTGGTGCAGTGTCTTTAAAGGCTGAAAATTTTGAAGGTTTACGCTTTGACTTTGCCAAAGGCTTGAATCAAAAGTTCTCTCTCTGCCACAGGTTAGTAACATTATGTTTTACAGTAGACCCTTACATTTTATTTGCGTTTCTGATTAAATCTCTTATTTTGATAAATAGTGTAATGATGGGGCCAACGGAAGTACCTTCTCAGTCACCTGACACGACGATCAAAATCCCAACAGCTCATTATGAGTTTGGTGCTAGTTATTTTGACCCAAAGGTAGCATTTTTTGGTGATTTTATACCTTATGGCTATCAAGAAGATGTGAGAATGATAAATATAATATGCAGTTGATGCTTGTTGGAAGGGTTATGACTGATGGTAGACTCAATGCAAGAGTTAAAGCTGATATAAGTGATAAGTTGATCTTAAAGGCCAATGCTCAGGTAAGTAACTGCAACTGGAGAATGTGTTTGTTCTGTATTGTATCTTTGATATTACATTCCTTCTCTGGAATATATTGTATTTATCATCTTTTGTTTACTTTCTTTCCAGCTGACAGGTGAGCCACATATGTCGAATGCAGTTTTCAACGTTGATTACACGGTGAGGAACTTTCCTCTATTTGAAATTTCCCTATCTTTTTGATGCTGCCATTTGGTTCGTCTGAGTTTTTTTGCATCTCATGTTTGTGTAGGGAAAAGACTACAGAGCCCAGCTTCAACTTGGGAACGGTGCTCTAATTGGAGCAAACTATATTCAGGTAAAGTGGACTATTGTCTCTTGCAACGGCTGCAATGTTTAAAAATCTTTCTGCGTGAAGTCAAATAGATTGGGAAAGGGCTAGCCACCTTTGCATTTATGCTCTGATGAGAGATGAACATTTTAGTTAAACATGGGGGGTATTGCTTATTTTTGTTAGTTTGTTCATTGTACTGATTGTATTTTCATGAATTTTTGGACAGAGTGTGACACCTCGTCTATCATTAGGTGGGGAAATTTTCTGGGCTGGTGTGCCTAGGAAGTCGGGTATAGGTTACGCTGCAAGATACGAAACTAATCAGATGGTAATGCGTCTTCTCAGTCAATTTATCACTACTCGTTTTACAAGCCATTGGTAAACAACACTTTAACCGTTTGTGTAGTACCTATCATATACTAAGAATTGTTCTTTACCAACAGGTCGCATCTGCGCAAGTTGCTAGCACAGGTGTTGTAGC
The DNA here is from genome assembly GCA_905132765.1 of Moricandia arvensis. NCBI lineage: Eukaryota > Viridiplantae > Streptophyta > Magnoliopsida > Brassicales > Brassicaceae > Moricandia > Moricandia arvensis. Next base: position 123,653 of record CAJHQP010000106.1, read on the forward strand.
TATGAACTATGTTCAGAAGATTTCGGAGAAGGTACACTACCTTTTTATCATTGAGCTCATCTTATAACCTTATATACAAGTACAGAGAATAAACATGACAACCTTCATTTTTAACCTTAATCATCAGGTTTCACTCGCCACTGATTTTGCGTACAACTACATTTCAAGAGATGTTGTAGCTAGTGTTGGGTATGACTACTTTCTCAGACAGGTAAAAAATCACCATATATATATATATATATATATTCTGGGATGTAATGGAACTGAAAAACAAGCAACTAAGTCCGTGTGTGTTGTTTCAGTCTCGTGTGAGGGGGAAGATTGATTCCAATGGAGTTACATCAGCTCTCCTGGAAGAAAGATTGAGTATGGGACTTAATTTTCTTCTGTCTGCAGAGGTGACATACTGTTCTGCCTTGTTCCCTCATGTACTGAGACTTAACATTAGATTCTTGTTTTAAAACTCTTGATTGTGTCTCCCAGCTCGACCATAAGAAGAAGGATTACAAGTTTGGATTCGGTTTAACAGTCGGGTAAGAAAAGAAGAAGCAGCACGCAATAAAGCACTGGCTCTATACACGCAGCGCATATTGCAGCAGCCAAGCCGACGGATTCGGTTAAAATTTATTATTATTTGTATTTCCTCTCAAGATTTAAGTTTAGGGTTTTTGAACAAAACCTTTAGGAAGAAATGTTTGTGTTGTCTATTTTCCGTTTAGGATTTATCTTCAAGACCCATTAAGAAAAAGAGGTTTTGTTTAACTTCTTTGCTTTGCTAGTGTCAGCAAATATTTAACTCATTACACTATTTATGATTTGGTGATACAGCAACAAAAATCTATTCTAATAATCTCATTTTTTCCTTTTTAAACAGAAATGGCAATGTGAATAGATTTTATATTTATTTTAGAATTCTCTAATTAAAAGCAGTAAATATATTGGGACAATAGCCAAATACATGTAAATCTAAGACTATTTCCAATGCATTTTTGTTTATTTTAAATAGAAAAGTTTTATATAAAAAATACAATTTACTCCCATGTACATTAGAAACTTAATATTTTTTTCAAATTTCAAGTTGAGTTGGTTCAAAATATAACATAAATCAATTAGATAATAAGAGAATAACATTTTAGAACATCCTATGTAAATATGTAATCTTATTAAAATTATAAATTAATAATTTATATGTATATGCTTTTTATATAAGTACAAACAAACCATTATATTATTTATTTTATATTCATATTCATGAAATTGTCTTTATATTTTCTAAGCATTTAATATATTTTTATTTTTTTAGTAAAAATATATATCTAAAATCTCATTTAGTTTCTATGAAACATATTTTATATATACCAAATAATATAATAAAACCATAAAAATATTTAATTTCAAAAAATTAGTTAATGTATATGCACTAACATCAAATAGTTTTCTTATTTAAAAAAAAAATACATTTAAAAAAAATTAAAAAGGAAACTTTTGTAAATACGGGTAATTTTTGTAGGTTCATTTAATTCTTGGTTTCTTCTGCTCATATGACTACGAGTAAATTACGATTTTTCAAATTTTTTTTTTGACTCTGCTGCATTTAAAAGATGAATGGCATAAACGGTCTTATAGGGGGCTAAGGCAGAACAACGAAGCGAAAAAAAAAACACTAACTGCTGTTTCAGATGCTCTATTGTTACAGCGCAAAAATAAAGCTAAAAGAGCCGGTAGGTGATGAAGATTCGGACAAAACACACAAACTAAAGATAAGACAGACAGATAGAAAGCTCCATCTTTGGTTACTCATCGCCTTGGCCATCTTCCTTCACCAGTTTGATCATGTCGTCGATTCGTAGAATAGTAATGGCTGCCTCTGTTGCAAACTGGCACAAATACAAAGCTCCTTTCAGATTCAAGACATCTTATACAAAAATCTATTAGATGTGAGAAACCAAGGTTAAATGCTTCACCTGGATAATTTTAACTTTGCTCATAGCTGGTTCGATCACTCCAGCTTCCAAATTGTTACGGATAGTTCCGTTAACAAGGTCAAGTCCCATGCTGCATTTGCATTTTTTTCCAATATTAAAGCGAATGAGAAAAAATAACACTCAAGGGGGTTAAAGATACAAACAACAAATACTACTTATTACCTTGAATAGTGCTTCTTATCAGCCTTGGTTTGTGCGGTGTGATGGTAAGCTCTTAGTTTAGCTACCAACTCGGTTGCGTCCTTAGCAGCGTTTACTGCAAGCACCTGTTTAAAATGATCATAACCGTTGGAAAATAAGACCAGAAAAATACAGCTTTTTATATGTTGGTGAAAAATGATCATATGTAGATCGCACCTTTGGTATAATCAATAGCGCATCTGCAAATTCAGCAATTGCTAATTGTTCGCGAGATCCCAATGTTGTAGCAAGGTGCTCTAGATACACAGACAATGCTGATTCAACTGCACCTCCACCAGCAACCACCTGTTTGACAAGAAGAAGAGTGTTGCCGTTAAAACCAAAAATGTGACAAATCATTACCAAATGCAACGATTGTCTATAACGGGTAGCATAAAGATATTACCGTGTTGGACTCGAGGGTCCTCTTGACAATACATAAAGCATCGTGTAGTGCTCTCTCCATCTCATCAAGCATATAATCATTTGCACCTCTCAAGATCAAGGAGACCTAACAGATAAAAAGCTTATGACATCATGACAAAGCTCTAAACTCTGGCGCCATAACTAACTTCTGGGGGGGGGGGGGAAATTGGATAAAATATTTGAATTTGTGTACGCATCGCCAGCAGAGAAAAAATGAGATACCGCACTGTTCGTTTTGGTTCCCTTTATCAATACAACATCATCATCTGCGATTCTCTCCTCCACAACTTCGTCTGCAGATCCCAGGTGTGCCGGATCAAATGTTTCTTCGCCTTCCATGTCAGCAAAAGTGGTGACCTAAACACACAAAAAAACAAGGATATTAGTTAAACTTTTAAGTTGGTTCTAATGCTTTCAATATATAAAAAGCGTAGCTGAGGAAGTACGAGGGTTGCTCCTGTTGCCTTAGCAACATGGCGCATGTCTTCTTTGCGGACACGTCTAACAGCAATAGCTCCTGCCTCTACAAAGTACTGAAATAATAGCAAACGAAATGAGAATCCAAATATTTCAATAACTTTGATGAATCAAACAAATTATTGGTCTTCAATCTTACTTTAAGTGCCATGTCGTCAATTCCCTTCGTGGTCAGAATAACATTGGCCCCAGCTTTAAGAAGTTTCTCTATCCGCTCTTTTGTCATGTCAGCTTCTCTGTGACACAAATATAAAGTTACATGTTAGAAAGTAACATAAGCAGTACAAGAGAGACATATAACTTAGGCTTTCTCTATCCCGTACATCCCGTAAGTATGAAGAGAGCAAACCGATTGGTAAGTACTCTGAAAATAAGTAAATTCAGTGAAAATGACCTTTGACGGATTTTTTCAAGTTCTCGTGGATCGCTAACAACAACTTGGACACCAAGCTGCATTTTTGTCTTCTGAAGATTGAAGTCGAGGCAAGCAATTTTCGCTGGAGACACTCGTAATGGCATCCCTTGGGCAGCACGGCCGGTGTTGAGTGCATATCCATTCAACAAGTAGCTGTCTCTGGCACTTTGTCCATGAGCTTTCAGAATATTAATCCCCTATAATGTAGTAAAAGCAGAAGTGTTAAAAGATATCATCCTGACTCCAGATGCTGGGGATTACAACCTTGACAGAGGAGCATATACTGACCTTGATAGGGTATTTAATCTCCCCACGCTGGTTTGTCATCTTTACAGATAGAACGGCATCCACAACCTTGAAGAAAAATGTGATTATAACAGGTAAGCAATATGAATCATCAACCTATTATTGCAAGATCAACGGATTCCAGACCTTATTATGAAAAGCTAGAAAGAACTTAAGTAGATTTAGGGACCAGTAACACACATTTATAGCGCACACGGTTTATTAACAAGAATGCACTTTACTTTCACCTAATTTGCAAGTAAGGAGATCTGGAAGCAATACCAGATTGGCAAAGAAGTCGCTGTCACCAGATATCAGTTTGGAGGACATGCTGGTTTTAGCGCAGTTTATCAGTGGAACTTTCCCAAGCTTATCGACCTACACAACACAGTAGAAGAAGTTAACTGAAGGGGCAGAGACAAGCACTACAAAGAAATTATCCAATTATACCGACACAAAACTTGTATAAAGAGAGGAACATTATAATATAAAATTTCCTCATTCATTCAAAAGGAAGACGCTCAGAGGCGAAAATACAGACCACAACAACAGGACTAACCTTAGTCACCAACTTCTCCTCAATGTATTTGCACGCTTCTCTCATTGCTAGCTGTCAACAGAAACACAGATTGTGAACACACTTGCGTAATGCATGCCACTAAATAAGAAACAAAAGTTGCGGCCTACCCTGTATCCACTGATAATTGATGTGGGATGTATTTTGTTCCTGACCAAATCATTAGCCCTCTGAAAATACATGCACAAGACCATTAATCATCAAGTAGCTAGCTACTACACATGCGACAAACTTTCACAACTCCTGGAAAAAAACAAAAACCATAAACGACAAAATCACCTTAAGCAATTCAGCAGCTACGATAACAACAGAAGTAGTCCCATCACCAACTTCTCTATCCTGGAGTTCAGCCAACTCGACAAGAACCTGTCAAGACAAGCAAAGCCAAAGGTCACTTCACAATCATATAACACACACACACGCACAAACGTAGTATGTAATCACCTTAGCAGCAGGGTGTTCGACCTCCAACATCCTAAGAATAGTAGCACCGTCATTTGTAATGGTCACATCACCAATGTCATCCACCAACATCTGCAAAAAAAAAAAAAAAAACAAGATTAATTACAAAACACGTAGAAACCAATAAAAATAAAATCAAATAAGTGAGAGTAGAGACCTTGTCGAGTCCGACGGGACCAAGAGAGGTTTTAACAATATTTGAAACAGCTTGACAAGCCATCACTGCAAAGCACAGTGTCATCCAACATACACTACAAAAACATCAAAAACTAAAGAAAGCAAAGAGAGTACCGTTCTGAGTACGAACATCTTGACCGGATTGTCTTTCACCGGAAATATCCGGATTTTGAGCGGAGATAGACATTAAATCAGAGGGAGAAGTAATACAACCGTAGATCAGAGATCTGAGCGAAGAAGAGCAACCGTACAGTGATGAGTGAGACTCCGGCGGGTTTCACTTCCTTCCAGGGTACGAGAGCGAACCTGTCCTTCTGTAAGTTGGGCTTAATGAAAGTCGTTATAACCTGAGGCCCATTTTTAATTCCTAGCAAATGGGCTTTGAGGATTTAAATACACGTTCCACAACCAGGTCTAGGAACCCCAAAAAACTATGGCGGCTCCTCAACTAGTATGACATTCTCTTTTTCTTTTTGTTTTTCTTATAGCTTTTTTTTTATCTCAATTTTTCTAACAGCGCATGTGTAAAATTTTATGAATAGGTATGTGTTTTGCTTGTGGAAACTGAACTCAAAGGCTGGCAAAAAACTTTACATAAAATATTTGGGGGCATAGAAGGTAAAAAAGCTTTGAGTCTTGATGAAACCTTCTTGTTAATTGATTTCTCAAGAGTTAGACAAATCTCAAACCATAACTGATGTCGTTAAAAATTATAGGTTTAGGGTTCTCCGTTGATGCACCAGACTGGTGGACATATGGTGAAGCTAATCCTATGATGTTCACTAAGAAGTTGATGTATTTACATGGCCAAGTTGATCCTGTCCCATTCATTAAGATGTTGTTTAAAGCGAGGTTCTACGCTATGCCCTACCGGATTGATTATGGATACAAAGGCACCCGGGAACCTAATCATAACAACTTTGTGGTTATATATATATATATACATCTCACTATTCCACTACTATTTTAAACAGCTTTTCAATTCTTATAAGTTTTTTTTTTTTTTTAAATTGGTTTTTGCAGAGTTTGAAATTCGAGATAGACATGTTAGAAGGAAGTTGGTATAAGAAAATCATAGGAGCTTTAAAGACTATCCAAGGTTTGGAAGTTTTCTCTAATTTATTTATATAAAAGTTAGGTTTAGGTTGGTTTGGTTTGGTTTATTTATTTGTGGGTTCGATGATGTCAGATGTATCATTTACAATAGATGCACCATGTCAGATGGTGTATATGTGTGGGAACATTGAAAAAGGTTTGCTGATGAAGATGTTAACGAAGACGGGTATTCAAATATTAGGAATGGACTATGGTAATTTGAAGCCACCGCCCAAGAAAGTTGAAGCTCCATTAGATGGAACTGAGACACAACCCAAGAAAGACACAGAGCCTCCTCCTCCTCCTCCTCCTCCTTCTGAGATTGTTGTTAGTACATCAGTGAAATACCAAGCCAAAGATAAGAAGCCTCGCAGTTTTAGAATATTTTGTTGTACATGAATCATGTTTTATTATAATACTCCATTCTTGTTTTGGAGAACCAAGGAAAGAAAATAAAAAAGAAAACACTCAGTTTTATCCCATGTTAAAACATTCACTTGGTGGGATGAGATGTGTCCTAATATTACTTTGCCTTTCTAATTTATCGATGTGTTTTAGAGAAAACATCACATGTTAAGTAGCACATGCAAACTTAAACATTTGTTAAGAGTGTTCAATTTAACAAATGTATTCCCATTTTTGTCAAGCGTTCGATCTATATACTATATAAATTTATCTGATGTAGTCTCATCTCTGGCAAGCGTTGGATCTGTTATCTGAATGTGTGATATCATTATTCATTGTGTTAACCAAACCAAATTTTATCCGAAACCTTTTTTGAGATGCCATTTTTGTCATTTGATAATAATATCAACTCAGCACTAACCACAGGATATACGGCGAAGACGTGGCGATCTTAGCCTAGATGCGTTTAAACCTCCATGGAGTTAATAGTAACCAAGAGAAAAAAAAATGAGTGGTCTTGTAATCTTGTATGTACCTGACGAATGTCCAAGCAAATATTGCCATAGAGATCCTCATTGGGGTGGAAGCAGCAAGTCTCAAACTTAACTTCGGGTGGTTTGAAACATGATTAACTTCTCTAAGTTTTTTTTTTTGACACTGAGACACATCAGAATAAGCAATTGCAGCCATCAAAGTATTGTTAATATATCAGTAATGAATGCCATTTCTTACAAATGTGAGTCAATCTTAAATTTTTGTCTTTTCCTCACCTCACGATAGTTGTTTATTTGGTAGGTTTTGTTTTCTGAATATTCAATATCGTAATTATCAATTTGATCACGAGTTTCAACGTCTAAGCGCGCTGAGTACTATAAAATATTTTATAAATTCAGACGTTAGCTCATAGCTGTCCATTCACGTTCACCCAAAGAGAGAACATTTTTCTATAAGTGATAAAGAAAGCATAGATTGGTAAAAAGATTACTAGGACCTTAATAAATATATTCATGGGTTGTTGACTATGTTTCATCTGCATCTTCATGCACTTCTTGGGAAACAATGGCATCTATGATCTTCATTGACTTTCAAAACTGCTTCATCTTGATCCTCCTCTGCTTCCTCTCATTCCTCTGTTATTCCCATTTCTTCAAGAAACCAAAGGACTCACCAGGCTATGATCTGCCTCCTAGCCCTCCTTCTCTTCCCATCATCGGCCATCTTCACCTTCTCCTTTCTTCTCTAACCCACAAGTCTCTTCAGAAACTCTCCTCCAAATATGGACCTCTCCTCCATATCCGCATCTTCAATGTCCCCATCATTCTCGTCTCCTCTGCCTCCGTGGCCTACGAGATCTTCAAGTCCCACGACGTGAACGTCTCCTCTCGCGGTGTTGCTGCCATCGATGAGTCGCTAGTGTTTGGATCTTCTGGTATTATCCATGCTCCCTATGGAGACTACTGGAAGTTCATGAAGAAGCTCATCGCCACTAAGTTGCTCCGACCAGATCCACTTGAGAGGTCACGAGGTATCCGTGCAGAAGAGCTACATCGGTTCTACAGCACCCTTCTTGAGAAGGCAGGGAGGAATGAGAGCGTTGAGATCAGTAGAGAAGCGATGAAGTTAATAAACAACACATTGTGTAGGATGTGCATGGGAAGGAGTTTTTCAGAGGAGAACGGTGAGGCGGAGAAGGTCAGGGGCTTGGTGGATGAGTCATATGCCTTGACGAAGAAGATGTTCTTGGCAGGTTTATTGCGAAGACCGCTCAAGAAACTTCGAATCCCGTTATTCAAGAAAGAGATAATGAGTGTTTCTGACAGACTTGATGAGCTGCTAGAGAGGATTATTTTGGAACACACAGAGAATCTACACGAGAATGGTCAAGATAAGGATATGATGGATGTGTTGTTGGCAGCTTATCGAGACGAAGAGGCAGAGTATAAGATCACTATGAATCAAATCAAGGCATTTTTCGCGGTAAATGTTAATTCATTGTGTCAAGTTCATTTGAGGATCAATATAATAGTTCCAAATCTTCTTATTTCAGGAGCTTTTTGTTGGAGCCACTGATACCTCAGTGCAAACAACTCAATGGACAATGGCTGAGATCATTAATAATCCTAACGTTCTTGAGAGGCTGAGAGAAGATATTGACTCTGTTGTAGGGAAATCAAGGTTGATTCAAGAAACAGATTTACCAAGCCTTCCTTACTTGCAAGCAGTGGTTAAGGAAGGGCTAAGATTACACCCGCCTGGCCCACTCCTGGTAAGGACGTTCCAAGAAAGATGTGAGATTAAAGGGTACTATATACCAGAGAAGACAACACTTGTTATCAATGCTTATGCTGTGATGAGAGATCCTGATTCTTGGGAAGATCCTGACGAGTTTAAGCCCGAGAGGTTTCTAAGTCCTAAAGAAGAAGTGAAAGAGCTAGCATCTAAGTACCTTCCTTTTGGCGTTGGAAGGAGAGGATGTCCTGGAGAAAATCTATCTCAAATATTTGTAGGAACTGCGATAGGAGTGATGGTGCAATGCTTTGAATGGAAATTAGAAGGAGGTAAGATCAACATGGAAGAGGCTTTTGTAGGAATGAACCTAAGCATGGTGCATCCGCTTAAGTGTGTTCCAGTTGCTAGACCTCAAACTCTTTCTTTTACTTCTAGTTTGTAAATTCTTAGCTCCTGACATTCCACTCCAGAACATGGAGCGAGGTAGTTTGCTTTCATATGCATTAGTTCACCTTCTTCAAATACATTCAGTTATATTTTGTTGTATCTTAAAGTTCAATGAAGTAGAAAAAGAAAACGAGAAGCTAAAGAAGAAAATGGAAAATCTGAAGAGAAGACACAAGGTAGAAATGGCAACTAATTAGCTAAAGCAAAACACAATGCCAGAATCTGCACTACAGCGACTGCATGCTATTGAAGAAGTAGGTATGTATAGAAGAAACATACCAAATGCATAACTATTTGATTCGTATGTGTGCATACACATCTATATCCTGTTTATTCTCTACTTCCTCTTGCTATTAAAAAAAAAACAAGAAATTTTTATTATTATCATTCTTTTTTTTTTTTTCATTTGAGGTATTTTTCTGCTGTTTTGATTTAAAATTTGCGTTTTTTATTAAATAGTTTTTATAAATAGTTTTTCTTTAAGATTTTTATTAAATAATTTCTTGTACTTGTAGGATTTATAATTCATTTTGTTTAATTTTTTTCTGAAAAGTTACTATTATTCTTTTATGATTCTTTTTCTTTTGTACCTTTAAGACTGGTGATAAACATGATACTAAAACTAAAACATGATACTAAGGAGAATTGTAGAAGTTTATTTAATAATAGATTTTATTTTTAAGACTGATGATAAACATGATACTAAAACATATTTAATTAACAAAGACAAATTGTAAAAATAGCAGTGATATTAAAATGAATTGTAAAAATACGAATTTCTATAAATTATTTATTTTATTTTATTTTCTTATAAAATCGCAAACAAGATATACTTGTAAAAGATTATGTAACAATAATTTTCATTTTCTAAAAGATTATGTAATCATTTTCTAAAAGATTACATAATCATTTTCTAAAAGATTATGTAATGATTTTCATTTTCTAAATTCCTAAAAAGAGACCGTAAAAGAATACTTTTGTAACACTACTTTTTTTTCTTCTAAATCTCTTTTAAATCCTAAACAAAATAGATTTGTATCATATTTTTGAAACTTGTCACAATCTTATTTTCTTTCATTGACACATGTCACAATCATGTTAATTAGCAACTTTTGAAGAACAAAGCTTTATATTATAAGTAAATTTTTCTTCCTAAGTATGAGATTCTTTTTTAACAGATCCTATATAACAAAATTACCAAAAATATATCTTTAACCTGTGTCATGTGACACATTATTTTGATATTTTCTAACGTAGGTCCGCCTCTGCTAGTACATATAAACTATTAACTATCTTTATCATCAGGTGTAAACTGCAAGTGCAACATAAACAATTAGATATTAACCTTAATTTTTTTGAGAAACGTGATTTGATTCGAAGATGAGCACGTTAAGATTGCAATCTTCGATGTCTTTTGGCGTCATTGTAAGATCAAAGTCACTACAATTCACTATACATATACAGAAAGCAAAGCCCTCACACAACTTGAGAATCTTTTGTGTGTTTGTGTTTTCTTGAGAACCTTTTGTGTTTCACTGTCAAATATTCGTTTCTTATTTTTAAAGATTAGAGAATGCGTCACACTGCGTTTAGGGTTGCACTTGCATCTTTATCGAAGTTCCAACATCAAAGTTTCTCGACTGCCCCGAACTCAAGTCCGGGCTTTGATTTCATCAGCTATATGGCGAACAAGGCTAAATCAATCAACAAGGCACTAAACGACGCCGTTCCTCTATGTACGACCAACCCATTTGTACACAAGATTCGCGAGGCAATGAGATACTCCCTGCTCTCTAACGGCAAACGCGTCAGTCCCGTGCTCTGCCTCGCAGCTTGCGACCTCGTTGGCGGCCAAGAATCAACCGCTATGCCCGCCGCTTGTGCCGTTGAAATGATCCATGCATCGTCGCTTATCCAAGACGATCTTCCTTGTATGGACGACGAAAGCCTCCGTCGAGGAAACCCCACTAACCACAAGATATACGGCGAAGACGTGGCCATCTTAGCCTCAGACGCGTTTATAGCTCTCGCCGTTACGCACACGCTGGCCGCCACGTCGGCGAACGTTCCTCCCTCGAGGGTTTCGAGAGCTGTGCTGGAGATGATGAGAGCCGTTGGCACTGACGGTCTCGTTGCGGGTCAAGCGGCGGATCTGGCCGGAGAAAGGATGGTTTTGGAGGAAAACGATAAAAGATTGGAGCGTCTTGAGTTTATACATATTCATAAAACGGCGGCGTTGCTTGAAGCGGCGGCGGTCATGGGAGGTATAGTTGGAGGTGGGTCTGATGAAGAGGTCGAAAGACTTCGAAGTTACGCGAGATGCGTTGGGTTGATGTATCAGGTGGTGGACGATGTGCTTGATGTAACGAAGTCGACGGAGGAGCTAGGGAAGACAGCTGGTAAAGATTTGATCGCCGGGAAGCTGACGTATCCGAGAGTGATGGGAGTGGAGAAGTCGAAGGAATATGCGGAGAAGCTGAACAGAGAAGCGTGGGAACATCTTCAAGGGTTTGATTCAGACAAGGTGGTTCCTTTGTTGTCTCTTGCTGATTACATCGTTAACAGACAAAACTGACGTGGCATATTGCTATTGATGGGAGACTCTACGAACAGATAAATGTACCTCATGGCAACTATTTTTTTCTTCTTCTGTAAGCATCCAATGAAAGTAGAGTAAATGGGAAATTAGAGCCAATAAATTAGAAATCATTGTCATTTTTATATGGACAAATCTTCTATATAACCCTTTTTGAAGTTTTTGTCACAAAAATAACCCTCTAGAACAAAAATGACAAATCTAGCCTTTTTTATTTTCAAAAAATTAATTTTGTTTTTCAATTTTAAACCTCACTCCCAAAATCCCACCCCATAACTCTAAACCCTAAGTCTAGATTAGTTAACCCAAGGGGTATAAATGTATATTAGTCATTTTGTTAACCCTTGGGTTAACTAATCTAGATTTAGGGTTTAGAGTTATGGGGTGGGGTTTTGGGGGTGAGGTTTAAAATTGAAAAAAAATAAAATAAAAATTAATTTTTTGAAAATAAAAAAAAGCTAGATTTGTCTTTTTTGTTCTTGAGGGTTATTTTTGTGACAAAAACTTTTTTATGGTTATCTTAGGGTATTTCTCTTTTTATATTTGCTTGTGTTTCTAAGAACGAGAAAATTAATTAATGTTTTATGAGCATCCATAATGGTAAGAGATTGAGTAACCCTAAGGCCATCATTATCCCTAGAAACCTATAAGAGCAACATTATCCTAATACCCCATTATGGGGTGCTTAATTATGTAATAATAGTATTTTTGGAGTTTGTTTTGGTAAGCAACTTAGCTAAGCAACTTGATAATTTTTCCCCTCCATTGCAAATTGCTTATTTTAGGGTTCTTAAATTTTTTTAATTTTTTTATTAAACTTAAAAATTATTTATTAAATAAAATATATTACAAGATTACATTTAAAACATAGATTTTAAAGAAAACATAAAAAACAAAGATTCATAAAATAAACGAGAATTATTTGAAAAAAGCATCATAGATCAGTTGTTGTCTTCATCACGTCCAAATTTATGCCATATATTTTCAACCAAATCATCTTTGAGTTGTTCATGCATTTGTCTATTACGAATGCTTGCTCGAACACCCATTATATTTGCGAGATTTGTAGGCATATCTGTAGAATATGATAGACATGTGAAGTTCCGGTGTCTTCTGCTTGTTGGAACTCTTGAACATCAAATTGAGTGTACCCATCTCGTTCGTCTTCAACTATCATATTATGGAGTATGATACAAGTTCTCATAATCTTTCCAATTTTGCGTTTATCCCAAAACAACGCTGGATTTTTAACAATGGCAAACCGAGCTTGTAAGACCCCAAAAGTACGCTCGACATCTTTTCGGGTAGCTTCTTGACGTTGAGCAAATAAAGTTGCTTTCGGTCCTTGTGGTATTGGAATCGATTGGATAAAAGTTGCCCATATGGGATAAATACCATCGGTCAGATAGTAAGCCATATGATAATCTCTTCCATTGACAGTGAAAGTGACTTGAGGAGCTTGACCTTTTATTATGTCATCAAAAACAGGTGAGCGATCAAAAACATTGATATCATTTAAGGTACCTGGAGGTTCAAAAAATGCATGCCATATCCAGAGATCATACGAAGCAACTGCCTCTAAAACGATCGTTGGTTTACTCGAACCACGAGTATATTGTCCTTTCCAAGAGGTGGGACAATTCTTCCACTCCCAATGCATACAATCGATGCTTCTAATCATCCCGGAAAAGCCACTATACTCTCCCATATCAAGTAACCGTTGAAGGTCAGCCGGAGTAAGTCTTCTTAGGTACTCATCGCCAAATATATCAATTATTCCTTCCACAAAATTCTCTAGAAATAACAGATCTGTTGTCTCAGAGAGCCGGAGGTATTCATCGACCGCATCCGCCGCAGAACCATATGCCAAGATACGAATGGCTGCAGTACACTTCTGAAGGGGAGAGATACTGTTCCTTCCGAGACCATCTTTCGTATCCCGAAAGTATTCAACTTCGTTGGATACTCGATCAACAATGTGCATGAACAACGACTTGTTCATCCTAAAATGTCGTCAGAATAAATTTGGAGGGTACGTCAGATTATCACTGAAATAATCATTCCATAATCGAATGTGCCCTGCTTCACGATTTCTTTCGATATAAGCTCGTTTTTTTTCTTTGTTTCCTTGGTTCTTCTTGATGAGCAATGGTTAAATTATCTACGGTTTGATCAATCAATTGATCAATCAATTGATCAAAATATTGATCAATATATTGATCAAAATATTGGTCATCAACTGATTTTTGGAAATTGTTTTGAGAAGAAGATGCCATTTGGAATTTGGTTTGATAAGATGAGAAAAAAAAAAGATTTGGAATTTGGAAGTTGGTTTGGGTTTGATCGATGAGAAAGAAAAGAGAGTCTTGATAGTGATTTGAGAAAGTGTCTTGATTATAGAAGAGAGAGTTTGAATGCTCTTGATACAAAGTTGTGAACAATTATATAGACAAAGAGTTTGAATATTATTATTGACAACAATAATGTACTACAAAGACAAGTCACAAGACACTACACTGCAAAAGACACAAGTCTGCAAAAGACACAAGTCTGTGACACAAAAAACACAACACATTAATTAACAAAAGACACAAGAACAAAAGCCTCTTCTCCTGTGACACAATAGCCTCTTCTCGTGCACTCACATTGCTCCTGAAAGAAACAAGAACAAGACATAAGATCAGACATATAAAGCAGCTTCAAAGTAAAGTAACAAGAACAAGCATTGTATCACACATATAGCAAACTAGAGCATTCCCATTAATTAAACATAACAAGTACATGATTTTGAATCAAACAACAAACTAGAACATGAAACAAGAACATTAAACAGCAACAAAGAAGAACATAAAACATGGACACTTCAACATTTGAGCTTCTTCTTTAGAACAACTCAGTAATGAGCTTTTTCTTTAGTGTTTCTTCATACTCAGGGAGTGGCTCTGTTTTAGCAAGCAGACGGTCATGTAAACCTATCTTGGAGAGCCTTTCTTTCCTACCAAAATCCACTTCTTTAATGGACCAAATACACTCAATCTCTTCTAGCCCCTTCCCCACTTCCATTGGTTTGTTACCACGAAGCTTGGCAGCCTTAACACCAGGGGGCCGAGGAGTTCCCTCAGCCGCTTCACCATTCACATCGTCAGTGGCGTGAGATGTTGAGGATTGAGCACCATCCTCACCTTTTCTCTTTTTAGAGGTTCTCTCGGTTGATAGATCACACCAGTTTTGGTCATGGCATAGCTCCTTCCACGCATGTTCCAAAGTGAATTTCTTGCCATAGTTGTTCTGGAAGATAATGTGAGCTTGTCTGAGAATATCATTCTCATTTTGCCCTGACGTTTTTTTCTCTTATTGCGGCTTCATAAGCTCCGCAGAACTTGCAGACAAGATCATTTATCTTTTGCCACCGATTCTTGCAGTGCAATGGCTCTCTTTTTTCAAGGCCTGCAAGCTTGGGACTAGCAGCAAAGTAATCTGCTATTCTCTTCCAAAACGCCACTGATTTTTGCTCGTTACCAACAACAACATCTTTGCTGGTGTTTAACCAAGAGCTGATGAGGACCACGTCATCTATTGTCGTCCAAGCCCTCCGTTCTTTACGCTCCACTGGGCGGTCTTTCTCAAAGTTTGAATCTTTTGTTGCTTGCGTTCCAAAGAAAGGAATGTGAGAAGCTTCTAAACCTATGCCACTATCTTGTTGACTTTCAAGAAGATCAACAAAATTTAAATTCGAAAATGGATTACAATCCATTTTCGAATATGTCTTAAGTAAAAGAAGAAGATGGAAGAAAAAGATAAAGGTTTCAGTTTGCAAACTCAGCAGAGAAGGCGAATTTGATATATGGAAGGGATAAAGGTATCAGTTTAATAGAGCAACTTCAAGATTAATTAGTTTCAAACACTTGCACAACCAAATGGACTTGATATTTATCTAACTCATTAAAGACACTTCTATCTAACTCATTAACAACACTTCTACCAAACTCATTAATCAATATACATCATCTTAATTACTAAGCAACCATATTCTAGTTCCCTAAGCAAAAACATTAACTACCACACAACCATATTCTAGTTCCCTAAGCAAAAAATTAACTATCAAACACAACCATAAAGCTTTGTTTCAATCAATTCATTACGAAAAGACATACCTCTATTGGAAGACCAAATGTACTCCTCTGCTTTGAGCATCCTTCGCCTTAACTACCAAATGTCCTCCTCTGTTTTGAGCACCCTCAATCCACTCATGTTAAGACACAAACACACAGAAACAAATCAAAACAAATAGCTAAAACAAATAGAGTTAACCTTTTTTATATCTCAAACACACAACAACACTTCTATCAGACAACAAACATCAAATTACATCTTAAGTGAAACAAATCCAAGCTGAAACTAACTTACAAACGAATCTATTTTCATCCATCCATCTTAATTGAAACTAACTTGCAAACAATTCATATTTGATGAATTCATTCCAATACAAAACAAACAGAATCAACCAAATCAACATTTACAATACAAAACAAACCGAATCCATTTCAATACAGAACATAACGAATCACTACAGAACAAACCGAAACAGAACCTTTACCTTCACCGAGGAAGAGGTTGATGTCTTGCATATTTTCATTGTTTCACTCATTCATCCATGTGCATTTTGATCATATAGACTAGGATTTAGTCATTTTAGGTTGCATTTTGCATACATGAGTCTTTATCAGGTGTTGGAGTGTGCCATGGAGTGGTTTGAGATGTTTGGGAGCATTGTGATCCAAAAGGGGTGAAATATGAGCATGGATGGAGCACTTAAAGAAATCTTCTGTTTCTAAGATTTTGTGGAGACATAGAAAATTGAGTTAGCTTTCTAATGGAAGTAGTTTCAAGTCATTTGAAGATGTATTGAAGGAGTTATGACTAATTTACTAGAGGCATATCCACCCTGTTCGAGCATCCTGGAGCGACCTCATCAGAGCGACCTACCAAGGTCGCTCCCAGACAGAGCGACCTCTCAGAGCGACCTACCAAGGTCACTCCCAGCCAGAGCGACCTCACCAGAGCGATATGGACAGGTAGCTCGGCCTGGGAGCGATTGGTCACTCGAAAACCACCCTGGAGCGACTTTACTGGAGCGATATGCACAGGTCGCTGTGCGGCTTTGCTGGGACAAATCTTAAGACATTTCAGGGACCTTTTGGTCATTTCTTTTCATTGTTTTACACTTGCTAAACCTAAGTTTAAGGACAACTTGTAGCCAAGGAGGCAGATTATCTTTTGTTCTTGGAGAAAAACACAAAAACCTTTAGAGAAGATCATTGCTTTTCATCATTCTTCTATTGTTTTGCTTGTCTATTTCATCTTCTGAATGATTAAGCTTGAATCTATCATGGGTTCAAGAGTAATCATGATGATTAGTGAGTAAATCACCATTGAATTCATGGGTTAGGGAGATTAAGGGTGATTAGGTTAGAGCTAAGATGTTTCAAGTGTAGATTTCTCTTGTTCCTTGCATATTAGAGTAGTCTTAAAGCCTCCTTTGAACTGATCACTCAAAGGTTAATCTCTATACATTTCTCAGCCGACAGGTGTTCGATGAAATGTCTGAGTCAACTCTTTTAAGCTTTTAACAGTCTTTACCAGGGACACTTGTTGTTAAAGGTGTTAAAATGGCTATTGGATCCGTTCTTAATGATTGCTTGCATGTTATTCAACCAAAGACATTTGATGCTTGAGATGTGTTAGCAAATGAACATTCATCTAGACATAGAGCTTGTTTAGAATCGTATCTAGGCCTAAGGCAGACAGTTTAATTGATAGCTTGCCATCTTAGTTCGAATCCTGATCACCCAAGGTCTAAATCCCTACACCCATGAATTCTCCTTTCCAATAGTTTAAGAGTATCTTTTCTGTTATTTGCTCTCTAGTTTTAGTTAAAACAATCAAATCATCGGTTGCACTTAGATTAAGCATATACTTGCATTCTCGGTGCTTTTAAATCCCTCAGAACTGGTTCGACAATCATCTATACTACAACATTTGCTTTAGGAGCCTCAAAAACTCCTAACACCAGAGGTCCGTCGCCGTCGAGGAGAGGTCCGTCACCGCTCCGTCCCACCAAAACACCGAATCACCGAGAAGGAGCAAAGGCTTCGTCTCCACCGAGAGAGAGCTCTGTCGCCACCAATATACCTAACCAACATATAACAAACAAAAACGAACTGATCAAAACAATAAGATTCAGATTTATTCATAATCTGAACACATGCAAAGTCGAAGAACACAAGAAACGGTTACCTTTCGATTTAAGGAGAGCCGGCGATGGAGAGAAGCACCATCGAGATTGCCGACGCGGAGCCACCGACGGAGACGTCACCGATGGAAGAAGAGCCACCGAGACGCATACGATTCGCCATCGTTGTCGGGAGAGAAGAATCGAGAGAGAAAGAGAGAGAGAGAGATCAAACACGGTTTCGTTTTGTTGAACTCGAGACCGAACCTCCCCCCCTCTCAAAGCGTGACACGTGCCCTTTAGCACCGACGCTACACGGGCTTAATTAAGCACCGTGTCTTCTGCTTTCATATTTTTTTGATTTAAATTAAATGCCTAAGCACTCCCTTAACACCTCCGATAATGCTACTCTAAGGGTTTCTAGTTTTTTTTTTTTTTAAAAGTGAACCAATCGCGGGCCGTCACGTGTCAATGGAGCCCGCAAACAGTGTAAGAAACTCTTAAGAACCGGTTCTTAATTCATAGTTTTTGTAACCGGCTCTTATACTGTTCATGTGACCCACGCAATAAAAACTCCCTAAGAAACCCGCTAAAAAACCCAGATAATCCTGCTCTAAGAGCCCCTAAGACTATGATTAACCCTAGCACCCCATTTGGGGTGCTTATTTTTATTTTTTATTTTTTGTAAAAAAAATTAAAAACGAACCAATCGCGGACCGCCACGTGTCAGTGGAGCCCGTGAACATTACAAGAAGTGGTGCTTATTTTGGCATTTTAAGAAGTGGTGCTTAGAGTTTTGGTGGGCCCCACACCCTAAACAACCCTCTAAGCACCCCATTAATCATGCTCTAAGGGGCTTTTAACTTTTATTTAACAAAAAAATTAAAAGATGAATCAATCGCGGACAGCCACGTGTCAGTGGGGTCCGCGAATAGTACAAGAACTTCCCAAGAACTGCCTCTTGCAGAAGAGAAATAAGGGGTAGGTTTTTAAAAAAAGTGTGGGCCCCACCCCTTAAGAACCCCCTTAAGTACCATGGATAATCATGGTCTAAGTTTCTCAATAATATTTTAATTATTTAGATTTTTTATTTGTAAACCAAATCACAACAAAAGATATGTGTTATCTGGGTTTCTCAAATGGTAATGGAGTTTCCTCAATGTTTTAAAACGGACCAAATACTGACTTGGTATAATTACGGATTAATTGGTTATATCGGTTTAACCAGTCGAACCGATTTTTTTTTAAATAAATATATATAATCGTATATATACAATATATGGACCTTAAAAAGTATTTTTACATATGATACAATCTTTGTTCTCTTTTAATAACTGAAAATAAACAATAAAAATGAATCTAACTATATATACAATAAGCAAATGGAAACTATATTAACTATAGTTGATAAAAATTGATGATTAACCATTCAAATTACTGTATTTATTTATTCTTTGAACATGACAAAATGAGAATAATACTCCCTCCATTTCATATTAAGTGTCTTTGTAGAGAAATTTTTTTGTTACAAAATAAGTGTCATTTTTAACTTTTGACGCATACTTTATTAATTTTATATTGTAATTTATTTTTGATTGGTTGAAATATGGTTAGGTGTATGAGTAATTGTGTTTTTAAATAAAAAATATACAAAATTAACTGTTTTCTTAATCCGTGTGCACAAAACTAAAGTGACACTTAAAATAAAACAAAATGAGTATATAACTAAAAAGAAAATTTTCAGTGTTTTGAAAACCAGATTTGAGCGTTCGGTCGAACCAGTCCGACTATAAATCGTTGAAGAAGCCGAGTCCGGTTCGATTTAAAACCTGGATTTGAAAAATCGGTAAAACCGGCTAAAACCGTAAAACGAGTGATCCAATTCAATTTCAAAACCTAGTTCTAAATATCAACATATAAAATTAATGGTTTTAAATTTTTATTAAAATTTAATATTTTATAATCATTATTGAACTATCACTTTTTAATTGTTTTTCCTTTTAATTCTCTTTCTTAACAAAGAAAGTAAAAAAAAAATTCTTTTTAGCTCTTATATACTTCTCATTTTGTCATTTTTAAACACTTTTTTAAACACCTATTCTCATTTTGTCACATTCATAAAATTTGAGAATTTAGTTGAAAGAATATATAATACAGTAGTCTCAACAGTTATTCATCAAATTTTTATCAATTATAATTTACATAGTCTTTAGTAGCTTACTGTATATATAGCTAGATTTATCTTTATTTTTTATCTTCTAGTTAACAAAAGAGAACAAAGATTGTATCATATGTAAAACTACTTTTAAGGTCCATATATTGTATATATACGATTATATTTATTTATTTATTTTTAAAGTAAAAACCCTGGTTCGACCATTTATCCGGTCCAACCAATTAATTAGTAGCTAAATCGAGTCGATATTTGGTTCAGTTATCAAAACATTGTTTTTTTTACTTTCTTTGTTAAAATATTAAATTTTAAATTAATAGTGATAGTCAAACACTGATTATAAAATATTAAATATTAAATTTTAATAGTGATAGTCAAATCAATTTAATAGTGATAATCAAATCAATTTAATAGTGATAGTCAAACACTGATTATAAAATATTAAATTTTAACAAAAATTGAAAAATTTAATTATATGTTGACTTTAGAACTGGGTTTTGAAGTTGAACCGGGTCATCGGGTTTTGAAGTTTAACCGGGATTTGAAGTTGAACCGTTTTACTAGTTTTACTGATTTTTAACCAGTTTTACTGATTTTTTTTTCAAATCTGGGTTTTAAATCATACAAGACACGGCTTCTTCAAAGAGTCATGGTCAGATCGGTTCAATTGGTCGGTCTAGTCTTGTTTTCAAACCACTAAGTTTCCTTCTGAGAGACCATCTCTTATCTCTCCTTTCTTTTTATAACATATTCTATTTTTATTAATGAAATTCTATACGAGACACTTACTGAAAATAGTCTAAGAATATGGCACTAACAAAGTTTTCAAAACCATATAAATCAACAATCATACTTTTAAGTAGTTTTTAAAGCTAAAATAAAATAAAAAAATAAAAAGTGGTTATAAAAATTTTATTTTCTAAGACAAAAATATATTAATGTAGGATTATTGTAAAAATATGTTTTTAAATTTTTTTTTCATTTAATTTCTATAGCTACGATAGCTACAGCTGCATCAAAAGATTTTATTATCTAAATTTAATAGTAAAATTTCTACGGCTACAATCCAACCAATCATCCTCAGAATTTGTCATCATCTAATATTAACATATTTTAACATAATAACTAGTAAATTTTAATTAAATATACAATAAAGTCAGTTATAAGTTATAACATGACATTTTGTAAAGCAGTTTTTCACAAAAAGATATTAAGTGGTTGATTGGAATGAGCCTTAGCTTTATGTTTTTGGCTGTGAAAATTAAGCTGTACATTTATTTGTTGCAGATTTATTTGATGTCTTCTATTTCCTCATTTCTAAACAAAGTCTTCTATTTCCTCATTTCTACTTTTTTTTTTCTTTCTTACTTTTCCATTTGTTTTAATACCTTTATTAAGAAAAACTTGCTGAAATAACCAGGAATGATGGCATTTGTTTAGACTATTTAGAACACACTCATCGATCAAGGAAAGGTTTTCACAATTAATTAATTAAGTAAAGAAGACAGAAGAAAGAGAGATATTCGTGGATCGTAAATCCACATTATATTTGAGTGTTTGTATATGTCATTTAGCAAAGAAAGAAACTAGAGCACAAACTCCTTAGAACAACAACGTTGTAATCGTGTATGAGTAGACAAAGATGAATTAACATAGACATCAATGATTTTACAAGATAGAAAGCATAGAACAAAACAAAAAAATGAAAGAGTGAGATGGTGACTAAACTCGAAATCTATCTGCCGACGTACCTGTTGATCCCCAAATCCCAATGAAAGCCCAGTTGAATCCTAGAGTCGATAACCTGCCTGGATTTCTTGTCTTTAAGATTTAAGAAAGACGATACCAACATAAAGCGCAAGAGCTCGCTCGAGCTCGAGTAAGATTCGAGCTCGAACTCGAGCGCTTACGAAACGACGACGAAGCTGAGTCAAAAGAATATCTGTTGAGGCTCTCTTATATCCACATAAATAACAGATTGTCCCAAAGATTTCAGGATCATAACAATTAAATCGTGATAGGAAGAAAATGAGAAGATCATAACAATTACTGTGCTCATCCCTCGTTATAGGGCCAGCGGAGCACTGCGAGGCGTCTCAGATTGAGTGGGACTTGGTCCAATAGCTGATGAGCCCATCCCATACTTCTTTGTGAAGATGTTGGGTTTCGCTTCATAACCTTTGAACTCCAAAAATTCTTTCTAATATGAGATGGTGTTTCTTAAGCGAGGGTCTTTGCCTTAGCAACAAATATCACCACCTTCTCGAGATTTCACTATTACCAGCATCATTAAAATTAAAATTACTATCACTATTACTAGTTTCATTCTCACCATAATCATCTCCATGTTGAAACCAAATATAGTATTATGGTGTAAAACCTCTATTTAGTAAATGGTTTCATACAATATCATTACGAGCAAATTTTTTATACTTGTACTTCTAACAAGCACAAAACTTCTTACCACTCTTCTAGGTAATCGGTGTACATTCAACCAGATACATGAATATTTCCATACCGTTGTTTTTTGTCATTCTTCCATCATAATCTTTGTGCATATACATCCAACTCCGTAACTCGTAAATATTGCCATTACCACACCTTTTTTTCTATCTTTCACGTTTTGGATTTCTCTTTCTTTGGTTTTTGTGTTTTATTCTCAAAAGAAATGACATATATATATGAGTGAATTTGTCCAAAATCATATAAGAAGTAGGTAATTAGCAAAATACACAATACAAAGAATTGTGGGGAACACATTTATATAGCAATTACCAAAGTACCTTTCTCAACTTTTGTTTTCGAAAAATTAGGGTAGGCCGTCTATAGCTTCTTTCCTAAGCACGTTTAAATTTTAATTGGGGGGTTAGTAATGATTGAACTTTCCCCACCTCTTTTACGTGTGTATGATCGTGCATCGAGAACCAGTAGGAAGTCAGGAAAATCTGACGGCAAAGCTGCATGGGCAGGAAGATCAAACAGAAAAGATATTGGGTTGCATGCGAAAAGTTCAATTTCTGAGGGAGGCTTTCGAAAAAATGTACACAAGGTTTGCCTATATAAGGAAGCTCATCGATGAGTTTCTTCTCACACTTCAACAAAAACATCAAGGTGATTTATTCCTGACAGAAAAAATAGAAGTTATTTTCTCTGTCGTTAGAATGATCTTTTCAACTGCCGTCAGTTTTGCTTCCTTCTGTTTTTTATTGTCGTTGTTGTTGATGTATTTAATTTGTTGTCTTATACGAGAATGTAAAGCCGATTGCGGCTGCATTTATTTTGTCTCCAGTAATTTGTATCATTCAATTAGACAAATAGATCTTGTATTTAATCTCTGATCATCACCATCGCTTTCAATTTGCATTTATTTGCGTCCATTGTTGTCACTTTCTGGTTTCTTCTGTACATGCATTAAACGATTGTCCAATGATTCACGGCATAAATTTAAGATGGCTGTTTACAATCTAACAGTTGTTGTAAATTAAAAAAAGTGATGCATGACATTAAAACTTTGTTCATTGACAAGGTATCTTGTCTTCAATGTTATCGTTTGCATGCGATTTATAGCTTTCTAATAACATTTGTGTGTTTTCTTACTCAGATGGTTCGATGTGTGCGATTTTGGCGAGGCCAATGGAAGAAGAGTAGTCAGGGAGAGTGGGAGTTCATGACACATCCAGAAGACATAGGCTACAGGGTGGTGGTCTATAAGACTGTCAGCTATGATACACTAGACCAGCTGATAAGACAGCGATACGGTCTAAGTCCTTATACACCACTTGTTATTACTCACCGACTTCCTAATGGGTTGCTCGGTCCAAACGGTAACCGGACACCGCCGACCACGATCTCATGCACAGCTGTGTTGTCTTGGCTTCTCCATGGGGGAACCTGTGGGATTGAGCTTCCTCTGCTGATAACGATAGGTCTAATAGATGTAGCTGAATACGATTTTAACACACGTACTAATTTTGCAATAGGCAATATTAGGTACGTGTTTGATCACACAGCAAACGATAGCACCCGATCCGCTTACGAGAGTAAGAAAGTTCATCAATGAATAGAATGCAATAAGATTTAGTGTTAAAATTTCGGATGGATGTATAATTTTTGGTTTAAACATGGAACAGATTTGGTCTTTGGAGACCGTCGAGCACAGACGCAGCGAGTCATGCATGCTTTATTTCTGGAGGACAGTTTGCGTCTCTTCCACCGTGTGTCGTTGGAGATGGCTTTCGTGGATAACTATATGGCAAACCAACACAACGGAACAGAACCAGTGAGAGAGATCATCGAGTTAGACGACGATGAGACCGAAATGGGTGAAGGCTCGCAAGGACATGCAACAAATGGTAAGTGGTCGATCAACGTAATGTTGTTGTGCTGTTAATTATTTTTATTTTACGTAATTGAATATGTTTGGCCGTTAACTGCAATTGAATGACATATTGTACTTGTATCGTTTGGAAGGAGTTCCGGGTGTTGATACAAACTAGATTGGCCCTGATGGACAGGTGGCTGCACCCCCCATTCTGTGGGATGTGGGAATGGACATGACAACCATGACAGACCAGCCAACGGGGGATCAACCAAACATTGGATTAATTCGATAGGCTGTAAGTGTGTGAATGAACTAAGTTTAGCAGTTGAGCAATCTAATTTATTGATTGGATGTTTGGCTATACGGTTATCTGTTTAAGTAATAGTGTTTGACATAAATATGTTTCCCTGTTTAAAGTACAAGACGAGAGACCAACCAAAGTCATTGGACCCGCTGTTGAGGGGGGTGCACCACCGATATTATGTGAAATTGGTATGGACATGATTACTATGACGGAAAGCCCAAGGCCACAGCACCAACAAGACGAGGTGGGCGGAGGGGAGCAAATAAATGCTGCAGGAGGTTAGCCAGTTAACAATAATTTGTATTGTATTGTTTACAGTTTAGCTGGTTACTTAAGAAAATGACAACTGCTATTTCACAATTGATCATGGTGTAAAACAGGCATTGGAAACGTAATCGATGGTCACCACATGGCGGAGCCGACAGCTCCTGCTGGCCTTAACGATGAAATGAGGTTTTGGGATTCATTAGGTTTGTGCCCATCACCCGATGGCCTGGATGAGACTGATGGCTCTTTCACAGGTTCATCGCACGCAGACATTGGCACACTAACCAAGACCACAAGCACCGGTAAGTGAGATTTTGGAACAGAAATATTAATGTTATTTTAATCAAGTTAACGACACAAAGTTTTTCTGCAGAGATGGAGGCTGCTCAAGGTTTGGTGTTGGCAACTACTCAACTAGTGGAGACTCAGCCAAACGAATGCCACCCACTACAACCTATGATGAAGTTGGCAATGATATGTGCAACAAAGGGAGAAGGCTCCAAAAATCCAAAAGAGAAGCAACCCCAGACTTCGTCTGAGGGAAGTAGCACAGAAGGTGGGTGTTGAATACCAAACATCTACGTTGGTCACTAGTATTTTTAAATGTCTTTGTCGGCTTAGGTGTTCCGATGTTAGCATGCTAATGTTTTCACTTAACATCTACGAAACTATTTAGCATCTTACTTTTGCTTGTTCTCACTCGGGTATTTTCTTGGATTTTCCAAATACTAGGCGGCTGATTAAATGTTAATGTAATGTATTAAAAACAGTCCCTATGACATCTACAATTTATTCGCCTATAGTGTCTGATTATGCTACGGTGTACATGATTTTCTATACTAAAATACACTTACCTTTCTTATGGAATTGGACACGTAAGATTTTAATGGAAATAGTAAATCCAGTGAAAACTGTTCGTATTAAAAAATTTAGACAAGAATTTCGAGGGTACTGTAGCGTGTTAACAATATGCTTTACAGTGGAATTAGTAAAAATATATCCGGGTAATTTATACTTTGTATAAAGTATTTTGTATAAGTTTTATAGAGTATGTAAACAGTCGACAGTTTATAGTCAAATCATATATGCTAACTTCACTTTTAGCCGGTAAAAGTTAATGTCTGTTGTTCATACCTTTAGTGGACATTAAAAATCCGTTAAAACTGTTAAAAAGAACATTATTAGTCAAAACAATTTATTACTTATTTAACGTTGGTAAAATATATATTGTGTAATTCGAGAGTAATTAGTATGAGATTACAATGAGTGGAATAATAAGAGCCAAAAAAGATCTTTGTTAAACAGATATCGTTTAACATGCTAATGTATCTTGTATATATGGTAAAGACTTGTTTAGCATTGCTAATGAGTATTTTTTCTGTTTACTGTTACAACAAACCGAATTGTGAATTTTCTCGGGCGTCTACACACATAATTTAACATAGTTTCTTCGTATTAGCTGTGAAAAAAATATATTAGGCATTTGTTTAACCTACCGGGTGATAATTAACATTGATGATATGGAGTCTAAAACATCCTTTTGTAGGTGAAATTGGTGACTACGATGGCGATGTTGAAGTAGGAATGATATTCAGAAGTAGGGACGAGTTCAAACAGTATATGGCCGTGCATGCAATAAACAAGAAGTTTTGTTTCCGAAGTAGAAAACCGGAACCAGGATTAATGGTTCTTGAGTGCTGCGGAGAGGGTTGTCCTTGGAGAATTTATGCGATCAAGCTGAAGGATACGAAGGTTTTCGAGATAAGGAAAGTCATTGCGGACCATACTTGTTCTGTGGACGAGCAAGGAGGTTATCAAACACAAGCAACAGCTTCGGTTATCGGCGAGCTCATGAGAAGCAAGTTTGGCGGTGCTTCTATCGGACCAAGACCGCGAGAAATAAGACAGATGATGCGTGGTGATCATGATGTCAATATATCGTACTGGAAGGCGTGGCATTCAAGGGACGTAGCCATTGACAAGGTCAAGGGGACCGCCAAATCTTCTTACAATCAGCTCCCAGATTATCTGAAGAGGCTTGTGGTTGCAAATCCAGGGACAATCACCCGAATTTTTACAGACACCATTGATGGCGCTGCTGAACGTTTCAAATACATGTTTGTGGCATTTGGGGCATCTATTCAAGGATATGAGAATATGCGGAAGGTAATCGTTGTTGATGGTACACATTTGAAGGGGAAATACGCGGGTTGCTTGCTTACAGCATCTGCCCAGGATGGGAACTACCAAATTTTCCCTTTAGCTTTTGCAATCGTGGATAGTGAAAATGACTCGTCCTGGGAGTGGTTTTTCCAGCAAATGACAACATTTGTTAACGGTGGGGATGATGTGGTCTTTGTCTCTGATAGGCATACATCTATAACTAAGGGTATTAGTAAGGTAAGAAAAGAAGATAGCCGGATATAAAATAAAATAACTTGTAAACTATAACATAGAATCATTAACCAGATTTTGTTTTAGTCCTAACAGGTTGCTGTTAATGTCGATTTCAGGTGTTTCCCGCAGCAGGTCATTGCATTTGTGTTGTGCACTTGAAGAGGAACATACGGTCGAATTTTAGAGCAAAACATTTGGGGTATCTAGTAGCAAAGGCAGCGCGGACATTCAGGATGCAAGACTTCTACAACATTTTCAACGAGATTAAATCCATGGATGCAGGTTGCGCAGAGTATCTCCTCGACATTGGTTTGGAGCATTGGGCGCGAACACATTTTCCGGGTAACCGTTACAATATCATGACGAGCAACTTAGCGGAGTCTTGGAATGCCGTGTTGCGTGAAGCACGAGAATTACCTGTAATACCCTTGATTGACTTCATCCGCACCAAGTTGACGGAGTGGTTTGCTACTCGTCGGGAAGCGGCAAAGAAGAATAGAGGCGCAATGACACCTAAGGTCGCATGTATTCTTACGAGAAATTTTGAAATGGGTGGGGGTTACCAGGTAACTCTTATAGCGGAGGATGAGTATGAGGTACGTAACAAGAGCGGGAGTAGTTTTCATGTGAACCTTGCTAAGAAAGTTTGTAGCTGCTACGAATTTCAGATGCTTGCTATACCATGTTCCCATGCTGTTGCGGCGGCCATAAAAGGTAAAATTAGCGTCGAGTCCTTGGTGTTGCCTGCGTATACTGTGGATCAGCTGAGGTCCGCGTATGCAGGAAGTGTGCTCCCGGTGGCAGATAATATTGAGGTGACGGAATTGGCTGATGGTTTGGGTGGCATGAAGTTATATCCTCCAACCACAAGAAGGCCACCTGGTAGGCCAAAGAAGCAAAGATTCCTCTCGAGGGGTGAAAAAATCGTGAGTCTCTCTAGCTAATATTAGTAGCGATATATTATACATGGTACGACATATATGACAATATCTCATTAACGGGTTACCGTTTTACCGGTTTACAGATGAAGCGAATTCGAAGGAGGACTTTGTGCAGCCGTTGTAGGGGGTTGGGACACAACAAAGCAACATGCAAGGAAGCAATATAAGAAGTTGGCAGAGTATGTAGGAGGGAGATTGATGTGAAGGGATGGTTGTTCGGAAAGAGGTTGAATCATTTTGGGGCATAGCTCATGGATTAACATAAGTTTATGAGCACTAGTACGAAAATCCCCATCATGAGGGTGTGTAGGAATTATGATGTATCGCATTGTAGTCATAAATAAGAACTCCCTCTGTTTATTTGGTTATGTGTAGTTTCTTAAACAAACGTGTCCTTTTTTGGATAGTATAGTTAGAAAAATCTTAATGTCTTGGGTATAATATAACATGCTAATCTATTGTGTAGCAATGCTATAAACTAATTTAGCATTCTTTTTAAGTGGGTGGGGGTTAGAGACATTCGCATCGGTAAAAACGTAACATGAAAATATTCTTTTGTAAATGAGGTTGTTTAACATGCTAACGTCTTATGCATACATGATGTAGATATGTTAAGCATTGTTAATACGTGACTAATGTTTCAGATACAGGTTAGCGTTGATACATGGCATGATAATTATTTAGGGATACAAGGTATTGATGAGAGATTGGTATTAAAAAACTAAGCCTGGTCAAGTTCATTAAACCATAGATACGTGGAACTTTACAAAGAAACATAGATGGAAACATAACAGGCAAGTTCAGCAAACTATAAGATACATATGCAAAGCCGTTAATTAATAGAGTTAGGAACTTATGGTTGGAAGCGTTTTGCAAACAAAATAACCAACCTTTGAAAAAAAAGGAACATAGCTAGGTGGTCGACAAAATAAGTGGTAGTTACTTATAATATACTACAGCATCCACTGCAGATCCCGTTTGCGTATACATCTAGAGAATGCTGTCTCTGCTCAAGTTGCTTAGCCAACCCAACCACCTCAGTTCTCGTTACTGATACCTCCTCTTTCAAATCACTAAACGACAGCTTCATATCCTCCACTTCTTCCACAATACGTTCGTCGGTCCATGTAAAAAGATGATATTTGTCCTGGAACCGTGGCTACCATTAGAAACACTACCTTAGAAAATGATAAGAAGTTAAACAAAAAAAACAAGAAATAAAATACCCCTTCAGAGCTAAGGGGGCAACAGTAGAAAAGCCTGCCAGGGTTTTTAACAGTGCCGGAAGTCCTAAGGACGACTTCCTCACCGCAGCGACAGTGACTCGGAACCCCCCTACTTCTTTCTACTCCGAGATAACGGCAGCTACTGTTAGCTAGACAATGAAAATAACCATCAGCAAAGTGAGGACAATCGACCAATTAAACAACATACACTGTTTACCTTTCTGCGACGAGGAGATGCACTTCGATAGGTTCGTCATCCTTCTGTCTCCGCGGCGGCTAGGGTAAATCAGATAAGAGGTCTCCAGGATGAAGAGGAACAATTATTAATAGCGTACATAATAAGTTGTATACTAGGAAACGACGGCGTTCTATTTTTCTCCAAAAGGGCCGCATTTCAAAAAGGTTTAAAAAGGGCCCAACTCGGTTACACTACTGTCGTCTATGAAAAAGCGTTAGCCGGCTAAACGAATTAAGAACAAACAAAAAAATGAATTAGCAATCCTTCCATTATGGTAACAAAGATGAAAACGTAACATCCTTAGGAGGTTATTTTGGTGAGGTAATTCCTGTATGGTATTCAACAAATTAACCTAAGAAGCTTACAAAAAGATAATAACCTGTAAAAGCAATTGAATTAGCCGGCTAATGTAAAATGATTAACCGGCTATCGCCTTGATTATTCTTATGGTTATCATCTTCATTATCAGGCTATCATCTTTTGCTAATCGTGTGGTTAATAGCAGGTTATTTTCCAGTGATATTGATAGCATGTTATTTTGTAAGGTCATCTTCATTGAATGGAATCATTATACTAAAATGTGTAAGAAATAGTTTTAGCCGGCTAACAAAAAGGATTGACATTGATACTTTGTGGATAAAAAGTTCTTAACGAGTACCTAACGAACACAGCCATAAAAATC
This sequence comes from Moricandia arvensis, assembly GCA_905132765.1. Lineage (NCBI taxonomy): Eukaryota > Viridiplantae > Streptophyta > Magnoliopsida > Brassicales > Brassicaceae > Moricandia > Moricandia arvensis. The sequence goes on from CAJHQP010000106.1 coordinate 154,190, forward strand.
CAAAGTAAACATCAACACAAACGAGTTAACATGAAGCAACAACAGCAGATAGAAAAGACAACACAAACATGAGTGCCAAAGGGAGATAATACAAAACACAAATACTACATCAGAGAGGTGATACATTTTCCTCGTACATCATAACCGCGATCCGTTGCACTTCTGTGTCCAGAACTTCTGGAGTGATACATTTGCATACATCAACACCACCCACGGCGTGAGCCTGTATAAGCAGCACAGTGGTAATACCAGACTCGAATAGGTTCCTGTTCTGAGGCACGCCTTGTGTCCTGTCAAGGATAAGAGGCTTCATCTCCTTCGCATTCAACTGTCTTCCGGCTTGTCTGAGAATGTAGGGGAACATTTGTGTAATTGGTCGAAGATCTGTTGCAACAGTTGTGTCCGTCTTCAGGGATGTGTTGCAGTCAAGCACAATAACTTGAGATAAGGAGAGGTCGACACACAGTCCGACCCAATGTTGTTTGTCGAAGTTGAATGGGAGATAGAAGCGATTAACTTCAGTGATTGTGCAGTCGCGAGACAGGGATGAACACAAAGCTGCTGGAAAACGGAAGTTGTCTTTCCTAGCCGCCTTCGAGAACTTGGTAAATGACTTAGAAAGGAGTGTCACAAATTTGGTGTCAAGGAAAACAGAGTTCTTCGAGTGCATATGATCTGAATTGGCTAGAAACACAGCGCGTGTGTGGTGAATAAGCACATCCAACATCTATAAGAAGCGAAAAAAATAAAAAAGGTTAATTGAAATGTTAGCAATAGCACTTGTATTAAAACATATTGAGTGATGTCGGTCATATATACCTTGGGAGTTAAATGAGAAGACCTATCAACAATTGCAGACAGCTCACTTGATTGGAGAGTTGCGCCACCAATATCTATGACACTGATATTAAATAAATTAGAAACGATTTGGATCTAAATATAACTGTTTTGGAAATTATAACTGAGTTAATAGTGTTGTTAGCATGCAAAATGTGGTCGCTTACAATTTAGATCCGTCGATTAGCTCCAACAAATTCGAAAATTTGGCGGCATAGCAAATGCTTGGTGTGCTGCAAATCGCGTTAATGTATGATTCCCAAGCACGAGTGAGTATCCCTTTGTCGCACTGATAATCACCAACAAGGTTTTTGGGCACAACTTTAGCTCTCTTGCTTTTACGGTTAAGTATAGGACCTTCGTGATCAACATCACCTTCCGGTAATGACTCCTCGTTGTTTTCGTGTGGTACATGCTCGGCAGGTTGAGCATTTTCGTTGTCAAGTTGCGTGAGGCCAATAGAAAAGGAGGGGTCCGGAAATGACAGACCAGTTGCAGACGTTCCCTACAAATTTAAAACATGTCGAGTTGTCAAAGTATATAAATGATATACGTGCTCTACACTAAAATAGACAACAAAAAAACACCTGATTTGCTTTGTCGGCTTCGGAGGGAGACTTCGTGTTTCTCTCATCGGTGTTAATATTAGGAAGTATTGCGGGTTCACCCTGGACATTGATAATAAAAATTGTGATGAACTAAAGATAGATTGTTCTGTTATTACTTGCTACGCATTTTTTGTGTATGTGCGCAAATAATAATTAGCGTGCTAACATAAGTTAACACTTCCGACCTAAAATTATTATCTGCATAACTTAAAAAAAAAGCCTTCAATTACATACATTGAATTCCTCTCCAAATTGCCGGTTAAGGACAGTCTCTTGACAACCCCCACCCTCGCCGGTGCCGAGGGATCCGTCGTCTGCCATATACGTTTCATTTGATTCCTGATACAAATGAACAAAAGAAAAGGTCAAGTGGATAGTTGGAGTTATATAAATAGGGACATGGTTGTTAACAGACAAAATAGTTTAGAACGCAGGCAAACTTTCCTCACGTACCTGTGTTGTCTCTTTGTTAGCAAACCGGAGAGCTTCTTCAATTATTTCAGACGCAGGAAAAGAAGATGTTTGTCCCCTTGCACGAGCCTCTTTTGCAGTGTGGTACTGTTCAGCTCGAACAGAATCTTGAACGTGAGGGCGGGTGCAAGACTTGTTTATCGAGTCTGTAATTTCCTTCAATGATCTTCTGAAAAGGTCTTCCATCTTTTCCTGAAACAGCTCTTGCGAGTTTCTTAAAGACAAAGCAATGTCTTTTATTTGACCGCCCATGATGGATATATCAGAAGATACCCTGCTTGCCACAATAGAAGCGACATAATCTGCATCTATCCCTTCGGTGGTGGGTTGTTTCTGACGATGAGTTGCTTCTTTGCGATTTTTGTTAGCTTTGCTCGTTTCATCACGCATGCGGCAAACATCAGCTTTGGTTGCGCCACCTTTGAAATTTGAATTTGAAAAATCAAATCCTTCACCCACTGCTCTCACCATATTGTCAACAAGAACATCTTCCTCATCGTCGCAACCCACAGCTGGCTCCTAGTTGGGTAATTCAACACCATCAGATATGATGGATACGACTTCTGCCTATATAAATATTCAGTGAAACTAATTTATTTACCGGAAATGGTTTAGCCAGCTAAAACATTACTTAGACAGCACATGTTTTATTTATCACTACTAATATGTAGACGCACATGTGTAACAAGAGAATTATTTATGTGTACAACAAAGAATTTGGAAATAGAAGATACATAATTAGTGAAGAGAAAAAAACCTTGCAAGCAGTATCAATGGAACGTATATATCCTGTGTTGATGCTTTTCTTGCCTTCCCTATCAACAACTACTGATTCTTCTTCATCTTCGGAGTCTGCTTCTGATCCAGACGATTCTCCTTCTTTTACAACCCCCAATAGAGACGGAACAGCTTCTATAAGAACAAGCTGGATTGCCATAACAAACCCTTTGAAAGCAATTGTGTTCTGTGATAGGGATACTTCATCCCTCTCTTTGATACTGCTCATCAACATATCGAAAGACACACGTCCCCACGGATAAGCCAAGAACTGATCAATATCTCTGATCTTCTCAGCGGCGGCATGTAATATACGGGGTTTGTGAGACGTAGGAAGGACTATGGCAGACAGCAAGGCGAGTAGTGCGTACTTTAACCTCTTTTCTCTCTCAGAAACCGTCTTATTTTTCAGCATAGAAATGACTGAATTCACAGGGACTTCCGTCAAGGAACCGAAAAGCACGCCCCAATAAGGGGTTTCCGATAGGAACTTCTTGCTTCTCTTCTTCATCTGCGGTGGGTATCGGCGACAATTGAGACCAGTGACTAGTGCAAATTCCCTAATTGAGAATCTAATGGGTTTCCCTGCAAATAGAAACCACGCCTCGTACTTCTTCCGAATCTTCAATAGGCGTGAGAACAAGAATCGGCCCACGCGACCCGAAAATGGAGGTTTATCAGCGATTTCTATGAGTTTCCCAAATGAAGATTCCTTTATGAATGTAACTTCCTCTTCTTCTAAAGCGTTGAGAATCTTGGAAATACAAGAGGGTTTGTGATATGGGGTTACCCTAATTCCCATTGGTTCCTCCCCCACCGTAAACATTCTGTCGGGGAAGGAGTTCGGGGGAGGAGCGTCGGCGGTTGTCATTCTGTCGGGGAAGGAGTTTGTTGGAGGATCGCCGGCAGTTGTCTCCGTTTACGAAAAAATTAAGTACAAGGTATTTTGAGCTAAGAAGGAAGGGGAGAGCATTTGTAAGTGATTTAGTAAAATTAAATAGAATAAGTGGTAAAAATGACAGATGTACCGGTTGGATAAAAAGTCTGGATAACGAAGAAATCAAGGGAAGAGCATTGGTGATCGATACAAACTAAGTTTCCTATTGTGTAGGGGTAATATGGTAAAGACAACCAACAAGAGTAGCAGAAGACGACAAATTTATGGTATATAGCTAATTACCACATCTTTCTAGTGTGTACAATGCAATTACTCTATATATATAGGAAGTTTTTAAAATTGGTAGAAAAAAAATTACAACTGATTTACGAGGAATATTTTTACAAGTCTTTTATATCTCGTCAACAAATATTTTATGACGAAATATGTTAGGTAAAAGCCCACTAAAAACATGTTTTCATATAGTTATACTCATAAATTCGTTGTTAAAAAATGTAAAATTATTCGTCGTAAATGAGTAGTTACTATACAACTGTTTTATGAAAATCCTCTCATGCGTCGTATGTTTCTCATAAATTTACATGTATTATGACAAAATATGTTCTTCCTAAATTTATGTTGAAACTACGATGAATTCTTCGATCGCCGTATCGATGTTAGCTCGTCGTAAAGTTATGCTGACAATTTTTTTTTCGTTATGGACATTTTTCTTGTAGTATTCCTTGAATTCGTTTACCATTGACCACCCTTTAAGGTTCGACAGAAACAATAGTTTTGAGATCATATACATAACAATTGACTGTAAACGCGAAAGGACAAAGACAAGCTCCTCTCTTTCAGTATTCACAACATCTCTTTGAACGATCTCATTCTGATCGCCATGGTTAAAAGTCTTTTAATATTTTTTTTGGTGTAACCGGGGTTAATAGTTCCATTCTTTTTTGTTTTCAGCTTGATTCTACATACGTACGTATAAATAATACCACTAGGTATCAGGAATCATTTTTTACTAACGACAAAAGTATGTTCACTAAAAATCATTTAATTTGTTTAATTTTGTTCGCATCTCCATATATCTTTCTTTGAACTTAAGTCTTCTCGAGATTTATTTATTTGAGAGATTTTGAGGAAGCCTCTTTGATTGGTAGGTGGGTCAAAGCCCTGTACAATAGTAGTCTAGCCGTTTTACTATATTTGTAGTTTTGGATTTGTTCACACAAATTAAAAAAATATTTAATTTTATATACTTTTAGACAAAAACACAATTATCTAATACATCTAATCACATTTCAACCAATAAAAAAAATAGAATAACAGATAAGTTAATAAATTTTGTATTAAAATTAGAAAACGACATTTATTTTGAAATAAAAAAATTTCTCTATAAAGATAAATAAATTGAACGGAGTTAGTATATGTTTTGAGGGCCAAGTAAATATGAAATATGTGTATTTTAACGCATGAATATCTTTTAGTTTTCTAGTATGTATTATACACTTTTACAATGTATGATTCTATTATGCGAGTAATATAGGGTAGATAGAAAATGCCACCATTATTTATATTTGTTATAGCAGTGTTTTTATATGTTTGAAAGTGCTCTTATCTTGCTTCTTCTTCCCCCTTCCCCTTCCCTCTAAATGTGTGGAAGTTCTCTTGTCTTGCTTTTATATGATTGTTGTCTTTTTGATCATGTCGGCGTTTATGATAAACGTAAACAGATACGAAGTTTTCTCTCGTTCTCTTTCTCTATATGCATGCATTTCCATGATCTTAGGGTATCTCTTAGCAAATATGGATAATGACCCGAGCGTATATGCGTTTTCCTTTTAAAAAGGGAAATGACATTTAGAAAAATAAAAAAAAAAGAAAATAGTTACTGGGTGTGCAGATTTGCCTTATATCTAATCTATTAAAAGGGGAGTACAAATATTACTTAGCCCTGAGTTTTTCTAATTAATTACAGGCAAATGCCACTGGCATAATAAACAGTCGTTTTTTTAACACTTCTAAATTATCTCATTAAATTTGACGTGTATTAACCTTAGATAACTCGAAACATAAACGATAGAACTTATGCCTCAGTTAATGCCACTAAGTTAATACTTCTATTAACTATTTATTTTAAAAAATTTAATCATCATTTATTATAATTCAAAACTTCTTTCCATTTCTCAGTTAAACCTTTACCCAGAGAACATTATTTGATCATCCAAAGTGCAGCGACAAACACAAAGTTTGATCAAAAGTTCCATAAAAGAATTCCTGAAACACATAGATTAAGCCAGTATGATCATCAAAGTGCAGAAACAAACACATTGCTTGATCAAAGTTCCATACAGATTGACACATCCAGTACTAATTATAAATCCAGTTTTGTATATAGTTTTCAGAGTTCAAAAGATATTTATGCATAGATTTGTAAGTTCTGTTTTAGGCAAAGTTAATATCAATGAAGACACCTCGCAATTGATTATTAATCCAGATCTATATAGTTTTCAATGTTTAATTGCTTCTGTTTAACAAGAAAGTTATACAGAAGTATGATTACAGATAAAAAAGTCGATTTCTTGATTAAACGAAAATCTATAAAACGGGTTTCATTGTACAATCTCTTTTAGTATACCACGTTTTCTGAATTGTATTTGAAATTTACAATATTATCATAGAAAACACAAAAAAAATCTGTTTTTATGAAACTATAGATTACATGTTTTAAAACTATATTCCTTATTATTTTAGTAGATTCATAAAATTTGATTGTATTATATAGATTTGGTTATACCAAATGTTTAACTATTAGTGTATATTTATTTATTTAATAAGATAGAGTTGCAAGAATAATCAAATATGTATTTTGCAAATGACACTTTTCAAAAAATTATACATGTGTGTCAAATGTCTCGATATATAAAACGCATACTAAACATCTATACTAGAATTATATGATGGTGACATATCTAAAATATACAATAATAATATGAAAACTAAAATTAACATATAAAAAGTAAAAAAATTATTACCCGCGCGGGCGCGCGGGTCAAAGTCTAGTGATGTTTTATTTCACAAGTAAAAAAAGACGTTTTATAAATGTAAGCATCACATGTTAAGTGATAAATGCAAACGTAAACATTTGTTTGCTCCGACTACTTCAACTTCAATCAACCACGTGAAGCTAATTAATGAGAGATTTGTTATTTATAAAAATGTTACCTTGCGCGCATTTAATCCAGATTCGTAGTTGTAATCTATGAATTCATATTACAAATTTCAAAAAAAGAGAATCTAATTAGTACTAACGGTTCATTTTACACCAAGAAAAATTTAAATCTCGAGTCCCAAATAACGCGATTTATTAACCACTATGTAAATAATGAAAGTGGAGCTTATAAAAGATATTCAATATGGCGGAAATAGAACCGTCAGGTGTGGACTTTTTTTATAAGATGCCTCAAAGTGGTGTGTAAATCATTATAAAGCAGCTAAAGATGGTATAGTCACACATAAATTTTATAAAGCATATAGAATTGTTAGATATAAAATGTTATATATAATATTTTCAGGATTTGTAATACTATAATAAATTTGTTCTAAAATAATCTATTTTACTTTGTGTTTACGTCATAAGATTTCTTTAACAAATTAAGAAACCATTATTAGTAACGTGATTAATTAAACACTAACCACTATAAATATAGTATCATACATTCGAAGTCCAAGGGATTAACTAAAGCCAAATATTGAAAATCGAGAAGGTCTTGTTTACAACCTCTCTCCCCACTTCTGGTTTGGGAGATTCCTACTGCCACATTGCCCTGCGGTTTAGTGTACGATGCGGCTGACCCGTCACATTTTGCCTTGCGTCCGCCATCTGACGTCGACCGCAAGCCATGACTCTGAGTTCATGTCCTATATGGTCAATAAGACTAAGTCGATCAATAAAGCACTTGACGAAGCCATTCCTCTTTGCGAGCCAGTAGTCAAAATCCGTGAGGCCATGAGGTACACACTTCTCTCAAACGGAAAACGCGTAAGGCCAGTGCTATGCTTAGCCGCATGTGTGCTTGTGGGCGGCCAAGAGTCGACCGCAATGCCGGCTGCATGTGCAGTTGAAATGATCCACGCCTCGTCTCTCATCCAAGATGATCTCCCTTGTATGGATGATGACATTCTCCGCCGCGGAAAACCCACCAACCATAAAGTTTTTGGCGAGGACATAGCCGTCTTGACCACTGATGCGCTCATAGCTTTGGCCGTAAAGATGCTGGCTACATCCACTTCGTTAGGCGTTCCTCCAGAGAGGGTTATTCAAGCCGTACTTGAGATGGCTAAAGCGGTAGGAACAGAAGGACTTGTTGCGGGTCAAGCGGCAGATCTTGCGGGAGAAGGGATGAGCTTTGAAGACGACGTAGCCAGGTTGAAACATCTTGAGTTCATACATATTCACAAAACAGCGGTGTTGCTTGAAGCGGCGATGGTCACGGGAGCCATAATGGGAGGTGGGTCTGATGAAGAGATCGAGAGGCTTAGAAAATACGCAAGATGCGTTGGACTGATGTTTCAAGTGGTGGATGATGTGCTTGATGTGACTAAATCATCAGATGAGTTAGGAAAAACAGCCGGTAAAGATTTGATCGCCTCAAAGTTGACGTATCCGAAAGTGATGGGAGTGGAGAAGTCAAGAGAATATGCTGAGGAGCTAAATAGAGAAGCACGTGAACATCTTAATGCATTTGATTCAGATAAGGTGGCTCCTTTGTTATCTTTCGCTGACTACATTGTTAGTAGACAGAACTAATGTGGCAAATTCCTGATTCTTAATAAAATAAAGTTAATTACTAAAATGCTCGAAAATCTTGATACAAAATCAATGTATCCAATGAAAGTATAATACGTGATAGCCCAGTGGGCAGCGCTTATCCATGTGATTAAGTCATTCGGTACTTCTGTTTATGTTCCCTTGTCTTTTTGTTTTTCGTCTTGAACATATTGTTGTTTTGTTTCTCTAGTCTACGTTTTAAATCTAGGATCATTAGTTTGTACTGTTCATGTGGCATGAAATTTTGACAGTTTCTGTGTGCACATGCTAAACTAGATGAAAACTTAATTAAAAAACTATATGAAACTATAAACTAAACGTAAAGAAAAGAAGTATTAAGTAAATGATGATATATAATGTAATATTAACCGATTTTAGCTTCCATTTACACGTTTTCGGTTAGTATTATTATCAGAATAGGACTGTAAATGTTGGATCTATCAATCAAGATATTGAAATCCACAAGAAAATGATTTAAAATCATTGAAATATGTGAAAACAGTTTAACTTAACCGGAAAAATTAATTTTGACCAATATATATTTGTCTCATTAAAAAATTTACATAATTAAATATTTTATCCAGAAAACCCCGAAACGATAATTAAGAATATTATATGCAATTTATTTTGAGACGAATAAATCAAATGAAGCCCTAACAATTTCTGCTGTGTATATATTGAACATAGCCATTTCTCTTTAGGTTATTGACTTTCTCCAACATTAGCAACTTACGATTCTGTTTTTTTTTAATGAAAAAGGATTTACAAAGCTGGATACAATCTACAAGCAACATGAAACTAAGCTTTCTGAGTGTGATCATACATTCGGGAAGAAGTCGAAGAAGGTTGAATATCCTCTAATTCAGTCGCTCGGCTATACGTGTGTTTAGGGTGACAAGGGTTGAAAGGTGCACAGCATTGAATGATAGTTGTGGGAAATTTGAAGGTTTGTCATCGGGTAAGCAAAACCAAAAGCATAATGTGTCATTGGGTAAGCAAAATTTTAATGTGTGGAAGCAATCTTTTTAGATATAATAGAGCTCACCAACAACCACATCTATTACAGGATTTGATGCACAAATAAAATATTCATTTTCATCAGGCAAGCAAATGCTCAAAAAGGTCGAACCACCATACGTAGATGAGTATAGATCTACCTCTGGTTGAGGCTTAGCCTATATGAACTTTTGCTTGCCTGATGATGATGAATATTTTATTTGGTTCATGCAAAAGCAAAAGCTGAGACCGGCCGATTAATGCAGAAGGTTTATTACACATTACCATTGTGCAGTGGCGGAGCCAGAAAAATTTTCAACCGGGTTCAATTTTATATAAAAACTATTATATATAATTTATAATTTAAAATTTATTTACTATTACTGAAAAATAAAACTGAATTGGAGTTAAAATTTAGAATTGATAATTTAGGTTAAACTAATTAATATTGAAATATCATCATTGATATTTATATAAGTTATTATTTTACCATATTTGTACTAGTATTAAAATCTTAATTAAAGGATACTACATCCGTTTCACTTTATTTGTCGTTTTGGATTTGTGCACACGGATTAAGAAAATATTTAATTTTACATATTTTCTAGATAAAAACACAACTACCTATACACCTAACCACATTTCAACCAATAAAAAAATAGAATAACATATAAAATTAATAAATTTTGCATTGAAATTATAAAATGACACTTATTTTGAAACGAATTTTTTTCTCTACAACGACATATAAACTGAAATGGAGGGAATAGTTGTTTTAATATATTTGAAAACATCAAAGCTATGATAATTTATCTAAAATGATAAATACATACCATTAACCGTTAACAATTTCCCTAAATTTTAGTATATTCTACCGTTTAAACAAGCGAAATGAATACAAATACGTGATATCTTAGGCCATGTTTATCCACGGTCTCTTAAGGTGGGGTTCTTAACTTAAATTGATTCGTTTTTTAATTTTTTTTTTCAAAATTTTTTTTTGGTTAAGAGACGGCTTTTAAGTTTCTTATTTAAGAGACGTCTCTTAAGTTTTCTTAGTTAAAAGTTAAGAAACGACTCTTAGAAAAGTTAAGAACCTCTGCTAAGAGACTCCCAATAGACATGCCCTTATTATATTTAAAAATGAAGATGATAAAATAGTTTTTTAGCTGAAGTATTGTGGACTTCACAAAATATATGGGTCAACTGAAAATTTGTAGTGGGTCAATATTGTAAATTTGAGTTAAACACTTTAGATAACTAAAATCAAGTGGGTCAGCTGACACTCCTCCCTTCAATGTGCCTCCGCCCCTGCCATTGTGAATAGTGTTGTTTACAGACCTCAGGTCCTTGCTAAAGTTATTTATGTGTGGAGGCAATCTTCTAATTTTTTAGATACATTAGAGAGCTCATTCTTTCCGACTACCAGGTGATCATATAAATTTTTATGTTTAAAGTTAGATTTTGAGATTATATCAGATCCAGACTGTTGAAAAAAAGTTATATGATTTACATTTAGATCTGTCCTATTTTTGGTTGTTTAACAATAGCTCAGTATCAATTTTTATGATTATCATCATATAAACCTCTCCAATATTATCATAGATGCATACCAATAATTGGTTAGAACAAATGACAAATCACATTATCAAGGATTGTATAACAAAAAACAAAAAAGAATCGTATGGTCACCCTAAGATTTCTCTAAAATCTAAACAATCTTTAGACAACACCAAGGCAATCAAAAACAAGTTTTGCAAATTGACATAGTTGGGTTTTGTCTATTCTTGGTGAGGTTTTGTCCTCTCTCTTCTGTTCATACATTTTTTTTCTCTTTGTCTTCCAGAAAAGAAAAGAGAGAAAAAAAACAAATATTTCTGATCGAAAAAGAAGAATATCTTCTTGAAGAACCAATCAATAGCGTGTGTTAGCTGCAATGCTAACTTGGGAGAGCCAGGTTAGGCTTGCAAGCAACACCGCCTTGACGAAGAAGCTAGTCTTCATTACATTCCTCATCATTGTGTTATGTCCAGCCACAATGGTCATGTCTCAGGAGCACAAGGTTGTGCCAGGTTCAGACGCAGATTCCCTCTTGAGATTCAAAGACACTCTAGCAAATGCTTCTGTCATTAGCAGTTGGGACCCTTCAACAGAACCTTGCAACAGAAAGTCATCAAACTGGTTCGGTGTTCTCTGTTTCGCCGGAAATGTTTGGGGTCTACAGCTCGAAGGAATGGGTTTAACCGGGAAGCTAGACCTTGAACCATTGACTCCAATCAAGAACCTACGAACCTTAAGCTTCATGAACAACAATTTCGAAGGTGCAATGCCATCTGTGAAGAAACTCGTCTCATTGAAGTCATTGTACTTGTCTAACAACAGGTTCTCAGGGGAGATACCCGCGGATGCGTTTGATGGTATGCATCATTTGAAAAAGCTTTTGCTAGCGAACAACGCGTTTCGTGGGAATGTCCCTTCTTCTTTAGCTTCTTTGCCATTGCTTTTAGAGGTGAGGCTAAATGGTAACCAGTTCCAAGGGTCCATACCTGATTTTAAACAGAAAGATCTCAAGTTAGCTAGCTTCGAGAACAATGATCTTGAAGGACCTATACCCGAAAGCCTACGGAACATGGATCCTGGCTCTTTTGCAGGTAAAGTAAACAAACTTTTCAAGATCCACACATGAGTTCTTGAATTGATTGTTCTTTGTTTTGTTGAACATCGTTAGGGAACAAAGACTTGTGTGACCCTCCATTAAGCTCATGCTCAGGGGATTCATGGTTTTTTATGGATCCTCCTTCTACTTCCTCGGAGAAGAAGAACAAGAACAGCTCCTTTTACACAATTGCAATCGTTTTGATTGTCATTGGTGTAATACTAGTGATCATCTCCTTTGTGGTTTGTGTATTTCATACTAGAAAACAGAAGTGTTTGTCAGCTTATCCATCCGCGGGACAAGACAGGACATATAAATACAGTTATGATCAACCCGCGGATATGGAGAGAGCTGGAGAGTCTGTTAATAGCTACACTACTAGGAAAGGAGCAGCACCTGAGCATGACAAGCTCTTGTTTCTGCAAGAAGACATTCAGAGATTCGACCTTCAAGATCTTCTAAGAGCTTCAGCTGAAGTTCTTGGGAGTGGTTGCTTTGGTGCTTCTTACAAAGCCGGGATAAGTAGCGGCAAGACACTGGTCGTGAAGAGGTATAAACATATGAACAATGTCGGAAGAGATGAGTTTCATGATCATATAAGAAGGTTAGGGAAGCTGAGCCATCCGAATCTGTTGCCTCTTGTGGCTTACTATTACCGTAGAGAAGAGAAGCTTTTGATCGCTGAGTTCATGCCTAACCGTAGCTTAGCAAGCCATCTTCACGGTAAGTTTATTTTTATCAATGATAATAGCTACTTGACTAGGTTTTAAAACTGATCTGTTGTTTCAGCTAATCATTCTGTGGACCAACCTGGTTTGGATTGGCCAACAAGGCTAAAGATCATACAAGGAGTTGCTAAGGGTTTAGGTTACTTGTTCAAGGAGCTACCAACACTGACCATCCCTCACGGTCATCTCAAGTCATCAAACGTTGTACTTGACAAAGCATTTGAGCCTCACTTAACAGACTACGCGCTAAGACCAGTGATGAACTCAGAGCAATCTCATAACCTAATGATCTCTTATAAATCACCAGAGTACAGTTTAAAGGGACATATAACGAAGAAGACCGATGTTTGGTGCCTTGGTGTCCTGATCTTGGAGCTTATAACTGGTAGGTTTCCTGAGAATTATCTAAGTAAAGGGTACGATGCTAACATGAGCCTTGTCACTTGGGTGAGTGACATGGTGAAGGAGAAGAAAACGAGTGACGTGTTTGACAAGGAAATGATTGGGAAGAAGAATTGTAAAGCAGAGATGCTAAGCCTGTTGAAAATAGGGTTGAGCTGTTGTGAGGAAGATGAAGAGAGGAGGATGGAGATGAGAGATGCTGTGGAGAAGATAGAGAGGTTAAGAGAGTCCTCTGATACTGACTTGGAAGCTTCTACCAATGTCTTTGCTTCTCGGTTGATAGAAGATGATGACCTTGGTTTTGCGGTGAATCGATGATGAGTTTGGTCAGCCTTTGAGATCAATGGAAGAGTTTGAAGAAAAAAAAAACAATTTGTTATGTTGATGTAAGAAAACAATTTGTTTAACTTTTCCAGCTTTATAAATCATCACTCTCGTTGTCGTGTATATTCATTTTGCATAGTTTCAAAACATTTACTCATTTCTCCATATGATTATTATAACATTTCAAAACTACAATGAATTAATATTCAGACAATAACTTTTACGTTCTTGTTTTTCTTTGTCTGAGAATATTACTTCTAAACAAATGTCTTTTTTTCTCTCGCTGTTGATGTTCTTCAATACCGCAGTATATAACTCGTTTATATAGAGATTTTCATTTGCCAAAAACACTTGTTTGCGCACTAGAGCAAGATTATTGGTGGTCCTTAGGCGGAGGTCTTTAGAAACAGTTAAAGACTTGTTTCTTAATTTTTAACTGAAAAAGTTAAGGACGTATCTTATATAAAAGACGTCCCTAACTTTTTCAATTAAAAATTAAAAAACATGTTTTTAACTGTTCATAAGGACCTCCGCCTAAGGATCACCAATAATCTTGCTCTATTTGAGTCTGTGGACAAAAAAAAAAAGGTATGCTTGACTTTGTCACGTTTAAGCACTTTGCATGATATTGAACTAACTGCCTTGAAATGTTAATTGTTTGTTTACTAGCTTGTTTTTTTTTCCCTTTTTGTTATTATCTTTAGTTTTCGTGTAACTAGCCTCTGCTAATTCAATGAATGCATATAATAGTGATTAATAAGAAAATAAAACTAATAAATAATTGTATATAACTTTCAATTCTTTGTGTAAAAAGGATGTCTTTTACTCGTAGCTAATAGTTTCAAAGTTTGAGTGTGCCTTTCAAAACTTAAGGATCTCTTTCTTTTGATAGCTCGTGGCAACTGGATGTTCATTTCGTTTTCAGGTCTACGTTTATGTCTGGTTCAATGTCTTGGTCTCGTCTCCCTTCATTTTGGTTCTATCTGCTGTGAATATTTCTGTTTTCTTACATTTTCGCTACTTATTTGTTCTGTAAATTCTGTTAAAAATGAAAATCTAGTATTATATTTAATATTTTACAAAAAAACTTTCACTTATATCCTTAATTGTTATTGGTCCACACAAACACTGTACACAAGTATCAAATTAAAATTTTGATGATTTTGGTATAAGTGTTTACCCTTTCGGAAAATTATATTAGATGATTTGTCCGCACACGTTATGCAGACTTTAATATAAATTTTAGATTTATGTTTACATTTGTATAATCTATATTCTCTCTCTCTCTTCCCTTCCCTTTCCCCAGTATCCCTCTTCTCTCTCTCTAAAAAAAATTACACAAAATTATTAAACTAATATTCACTTTCCCTATAGTTCTCATCGTCACTTTCACTTTGATCGACTTCACCCTCACTCTCATTCACACGCTCATCTTCACTTTCACTCACTCTCAACTTCACCCTTATAGTCACCATCATCCTCACTCTCACTCTCACCCACACCCTCAACTTCAAAGCTCTCTCACACTTAGTATTGATCAAATGATTCCCAAAATCTCTCTCACTTACATTCACTCTCTCAATCTCATCCTCATCCACTCTCTCTCTCTAAAAAACTTGATTAGGATGAAAAAGAACAGTTAAAATGTTATTTTATACTTTTATCTATGTAATATACTATTGCAGTCTAAATAGATAAAATTGAAGAATCATATTATTATATTTCCTCTTTGTTCTACTTTCCCACGTATTCCATTAAAATGTTTTTTGTTAAATGAAAATAACATCATGACAAAAGAATAATAATATATATATATATCTTAAAAACAAGTATTGCATAATGAATATTTTCCTCTTTGTTAATGACTCCAAAACTTCTTTGCTACCAAAACTTCTTTGCAACGTAGAGCTTTTCCTCCTGCCCAATAGATTCACGCATCCTTTGGATAAATATCTGAATCTTTAACCAGCATGTGGAATTACAATTAGACAATGTTAATATTCTTAAAATGTGGTTCTAATTCATTGTAAAACTGAATAGCTAACCACATTAAAAATGAATATCATATGTTTTAAGTCGTCGAAAAAGTTGTCTATATAAGCAAAATAAAATGTGGTTTAACTCATTGTTATACCTTGTGACTTCTAGAGACATAAACAAGCGAGTTTTATCTGGTTATATGTCATATGATTGATTGATCCATAAGAAGCTCTAGGTGACTTTCTCTTTCTTTGTTAATTGTACATATGTTGGTTTTAGCCTCGATGATTCTTTTTCCACTATGGATGCTTTTGATGGAGGAACTGAAAAGATTGTTGATAAAGGATTTTACTCTATCCTAATCAAACTAGTATAGATGAATGTCAATCTAATCCTAAGTGATCATGATGCAATGAGAATACAAGTATGAGCTTAATCTAAGTGCAATCGCTTTTGATGTGTGAAATGAAGTAACAAGATAACATATGGATAAGAACTAGAATTATAGATCAATTGAGAAACAAAGAACCCATGGGCAGGGGTATTGACTTTGGGTGACTAAGATCTAACTTAGAATGTTAACACAACAATCAATCCGGTTCTACTAGTCTAGATGCACCATTAAACTAGATCTTTATCAAGATAAAAGTTCATTTGCTTTCAATCACTAAACATCAAATGTTTTTTGATCTAGCTAAATCAAGCAATCATTAAGAATAGGTCTATTAACTATCTAAACTTCCTTAACATCAATTGTCATTGGTTAAGCAAGTAAAGAGAATTATCACTTTGGTTCAGACATTTCATCGAACACCTTTCAGGCATAAACTGTCTAAGGATCTAGATCAAAGTGACCAAGTTTTATCTAGCATTAGGGCCAAGAGATAATCATAGAACATGAATGATCTAACACTAAACACTCTAAGCTATCACTTAATCACCCTAGATCACCCTAACCCATGAATCCTAGAGGTAACTACTCACTAACAAACAAGATGAACTCAAAAACCATAGATGATTCAGAGTTAATCATGGCTAATGATCCAGAATAATCAGTGAGACAAAAGTAAGAGGATCAAAGAAGATTAAGGATTCAATCTTTTTCACCAAAAGTAGTCTATCTTTCCAGATAAAAACCAGAGCCCCCTTTTAATTAGGTTTAAAAAGCATAAATAGTAGTCTAAAAACAAACCCGGTCGACACAACAAACCTAGACCAACCCGTAAAAATAAGGCTTTTACGCCCCTAGCGACCTGTCTTGGTCGCTACGGATGGTCGCTATGACATCCGGAATTCTCATGTGGGTCTGTAACGACCACTCCTGGTCGCTACGCTGTGGTCGCTACAACATCCGCAATTCTCCTGTGGGTATGTAGCAACCACTCCTGGTCTCTACGCTGTGGTCGCTACAGCATCTGCAATTCTCATGTGGGTCTGTACCGACCACTCCTAGCCGCTATGATGTGGTCGCTACAGCATCTGCAATTCTCATGTAGGTCTGTAGCGACCACTCCTGGTCGCTACGCTGTGGTCGATACACTCGTGCCAGATCTCACTTTCGTCCAAAACTTCTCTTTCTTAGCCCCAATTGCCTTCAAACTCACCAATAAAGAACTCCAATACCTTATATAGACAAATGCAATGCAATGCAAACTAAACATGTCTAAATGCGAATCTAAATGATGAAAACGTGCAAAGATAGGTGATCGAAACAATGTAAATATGTGAGATATCAGTTGTTGCATGAGAGACTTCAGAGAATTCAAACAGGTTGGTAAATAAGTAAGCTGAGTTAACTGGCTTTATGTGTATTAATTTATTTAATATTTAGTTACTAATAATTAACTATACCACAATAAGATTAGAAAAAATATGTGGATTCCAACTGTTTTGTTCCAGCAATTACTAAAGAATAGCAAAACGTCTTCTATGTATAAATATTATTTACTTTCCCATCAGTGAGTGTCTTATGGCTTTTACCTTCATAATTTCACACATCAAATTTAAATCAAATTTAATTGAAATAAAAATGGATAAGATTTTTTTCATACAACCCAACATCATATTTACATTACTGGGCAAAAACCAAAGATTTTGATGGTCACAAATTGTTGTTAACATCAAAAAAATAGATTACAAATTGAAAGGTTGCAAAGTGAGAGAGGTTTGTTCATGTTGTTCTGTTGATCTCCTTGTTGTGTTGGCTTTGGTGGTTATGTGTGATCATGGAGGACTCTGAGACTTTGGGCATGGCTAATTCACGAAGCCAAGTTTCCACGATCGAACCTCTGGATGCAAAACGTCCCTTGTTGCATATTGAGAGATAGAACAATGCCTCTATTCCCCACAAAAGCATTGTGTTTTCCCCAACCAGTCAATATGCTGTCACACACAAAAATGGTTGACAAAGCCATATCACATGAGTTTAACTGAAGAGCTGTTGGTAGCTTACCTCATGACCTTCATAGACATAGGAGTGTACGTTTAACAGCCACTCATGGACAGTTGCATGTGCAGCACCAAAAGACATAATGTGTAAGTTCAAACACAAATTTAAACACACATCCTCCCATACTCGTCTAGATTTCCCTTAAGCGCTACCAGTTGTGGCCCTTGTTTGTGTAAATAAATTTTTTTCCAAAAGTAAGTCGCTAATAAAAATGTCAAAATAAATCCCAAAACTTGGCCTCTATAAAATCGGTGTGATTTATACACAACAAAAGTGCCAGAGCATGTATGTAAGAGCGTTGTAGAAGGCAGACGCAGAAACCATCCATTTTCTTTACTTTTCATATCAACTATAAGCTTACAGCCCCAAGTTCTATCTATATGGCATGACGAATCCATGAACAACAACGCCATATACCTGACTATCAAATAGCATGAGCTCCTCTGGCAGCATTGAGACATCTTCAAATGAGTTGCACCGACTATATCGATATACAAACACATTAACAAAATACTCTCAAGTTTACCAATTTAAGGTAAACATTAAAATTGCAAATCAAATTTTCTAGATCTATTTTGCAGATTATCTTAGGCTGGTTTTTCTTAAACCAACCGATAAGGAACATGTTATTGGTTTTGGTGGAGGAACTGATGAAACATGCTGTTGCAAATGAGACTACAGAAAACTGTACCATGCCATTGGAATCTCCTCGTTATGACAGGCGTTTAAACAATCTTCTCCGCCCAAGCTCTAATAACTAAAAGCATCGAAATAGAAAAGAGAAGGTTTATAAGCATATTTTAAAAAATGTACAAATCAACTTCAAAGAAATTTACCATTTTAATGGAAAATCACAATAAAATGGATCTATCAATTGTGTTGATCCTTAAAATTTAAACGGAGGAGAGAACCTGAGAAATCTTCTCTTATATGGTATTTTGTCTTTGGTTCTTTAAAAGCTTGAATTTGTCGATCTGAGTAATAGAACAGAGAAGTAGCAAAGACGTCCAATTTGTAATCACATGGTAAAGTGAGAAAGTCTATTTTGAAAAGCAACCTACAAAATAAGTGCCCAAGATCACTCTCTTTAACATATTAAAATTCTTTAAGTTAAAGAATACATGTTTCGGAAAACTCACATCGATTTTGGACATCTTTTAAAATATTTATTGAAGGTTATATATGTTTCTTGAGACCAATAATGGATGTTTTTTTGTAATTTAATCAATGTAAACAAAATTAAAAGACTATCCATCAAGCAATCAGACAAAAATCAAAGAAGTAAACTATTTTTATATGAACATAATTATTTATAAAACTAAAATATAAAAATTGAATTCATGAGAACTTACAAACCCAAATTGATGTTGAAGAACTAATTTATTGAAGTTAATCTGCAAAGAAACTATTTTAGCCCTAGAAGTGATCGATTCCAAAAATGAACTATTTTATTGAAGTTAATATTCACAGAAACGAAGAGCTATTCCAAAAAGTATATTTTATAATAGTTCATCTGCATATAAAAAATCAAAATTATCAAACCAAATCATTTTCATATTTTCCGAGAGTAAAGAGAGATTTACAAAATTGTTAATCAATAAATACTATAATATTCAATTAAAACTATAGGTTGTCTGTTTTTGTACCTTGATCAAATCATATATGGCTTCAAGAGAGGATTTGAATTTATAATAGTTATCTACATATAAAACAAAATGAAAACCAGAAAACCGGAGAAAAAATATATACATATAAGCTTAACATTCAAAATAATATAAAGATATTAAATCAAAAGCAACAAACATTTCACAGCAAAAAAAAAGGTTTGTCTTTGTGTGTGAATGGGAAGGCAGGATAAAAGCAGATCATCTGCATTTGCCTTTTTTGTTAAGTTTTTTACCAATCACACTTTTTTAGAAAAATTAATTGCAGGACAGGAGAACTGCATATGTACTGTTTTTTGTCTTTTTCTGCTAAAAAGCATTTGTACTGCATATTCTCTAGTTTACCCAATTTTTGCAGTTGTTCAACGTATTCTTTTTTTAACCACTAAGTAATTTTCTAAATTAAATTAATTAAAATTCTCAATTATTTTACATAAATAATATTATTGCCTCTGTAAAAAAACTTTTATTTAGTTTAAATATTATATATGCAATAGATTATTACTAAATTTGACAGATTATCAATTAACGTACTTTACCAATTTTTTATAGCTTACATCATTTCATAAACACTATTTAATTTAATTTAATCGAAATTAAACTATTTTACAAGCGTAAATGATACTAGCCACTATGTAACAAAAATAATGATGTTGAAAATTGATTATCTACTTTGTTCAAAATATTAACTGAAAAAAATCCACCAAAATAAAAATAAAAATTGTATTCCACCTCTCTTATAGTATGTGTCAATCAAATAATACAAGAGATCCATTCCTCATCTTATAGTATGGATAAAACAAAATAATTCATTAAATTATTTTACTTTTGTTTGTGTATTATTTATATATAATGTGTTTTGATATTTTGATGTTATTTTTATATTTAAACATGTGATTTACAGTTTTGAACTGCTTTTGCCATTTATAAGTATAATAAATTAGTTGATCCGCTTGATCTGCATTTCTCCTGCATGATCCGCTTGATCTGCATCTCTCTTGCATGATCTGCTTGATTTGCACCACTTGAACCACTTTTATCATTCGAAGCCTTTGTTTAGAATAGCTTGTTTATATAGTAGGTTGCTAGACGTTATTAAATGATCTCGCAATCACAATAAGGAAGGAAACATAATATTCTCTAATTAATTATATAATATCTTATTTATAAGTTAAGTTTGTTTATGAAATATCTTCTTAATAAAAATATATTTGAATAATAATAAAATATCTCGGAGTAGCTTACCTACAAAGGTTTAATTAAAATATTATTATAAATATTTAAATATTAAATGTATGATATTAGAAATGAAAATATTGTGTGAGTTGATTGAAACTGATTTTTGATAAGACAAATCTCACTATAAAGATTTAAATATTAACTATAACATTATTTGAGAAGTCAATTTATTACGTATCGTTCTCACATTAATTCTTACGATGGACAATTACAAAATTATCCCTAGTGATTTAAATTATACATAATTTCCATTATTGAAAATTGTTTTATTTCCTTTTTACTTAATAATTTTTTTATTAAAGAGCAACATAACTATAGGTTGTCTGTTTTTAATAAAAATATCTTATTTATAAGTTAAGTTTGTTTATGAAATATCTTCTTAATAAAAATATATTTGAATAATAATAAAATATCTCGGAGTAGCTTACCTACAAAGGTTTAATTAAAATATTATTATAAATAACCCCTTTTTAAAGTTTTTGTCACAAAAATAACCTTCAAAAATAAAAATGATCAAACTAGACCTTTTTTATTTTTTAAAAATTAATATTTTTTATTTTTTTTTCAATTTTAAACTTCACCCCAAAACCCCACCCCATAACTCTAAGCCCCAAGTCTAGATTAATTAACCCAAATGGTATAAACGTATAGTTACACCCTTTGATAAATGTTACTTTTGACATTTTTTTCTTAAAGGTTATTTTTGTGACAAAATTTTTTTAGGTCTATTTTAAGGCATTTCTCTATTAG
Organism: Moricandia arvensis; assembly: GCA_905132765.1. NCBI lineage: Eukaryota > Viridiplantae > Streptophyta > Magnoliopsida > Brassicales > Brassicaceae > Moricandia > Moricandia arvensis. The sequence goes on from CAJHQP010000106.1 coordinate 175,788, forward strand.
AAATGAATATATTGTGTGAGTTGATTGAAACTGATTTTTGATAAGAAAAATCTCACTATAAAGATTTAAATATTAAATATAATATTATTTGAGAAGTCAATTTATTACGTATCGTTCTCACATTAATTCTTACGATGGACAATTACAAAGTTATCCCTAGTGATTTAAATTATACATAATTTCCATTATTGAAAATTGTTTTATTTTTTTTTACTTAATAAAATTTTTTAAATTATGTTTTCTTCAAAAACCATATAAATAATGAAAAGGAATAAATAAGAAAAAGAAATATCCATAAAATTATATATATATATATCTTTTATAAAAAAGCACTTTATTATTTTCCTTTATATTTTTCTCAAAATAACATAAAAAGGAATAATTCATAAAAGTATAAATAAATGGTTATAAATAAAACCAAAGTTCAAAAAAACACAAAAGAAAATCATTTAGGTGTTTGTTTTCTATTCTCCTACTATAAATATATTTTTGATCAAATGATTAGAAAAAGGAAATGATATTCAAAAAATTAATTGCATAAACCTATTATCTAGATTTTTTTAACAATATTTATATCTTATGATTAACATAAATTCAAATATATAACTCAAAATAAAAAAACTAAACTGAGAATAAAAAAAATATTTTAGGATAAAGATACTTTTGATCTTATAATTAGAAAATACATAAAAATGTTTTAAACTAGGAGCAACCCGCCTTATAGACGGATAAATAAATGAATAAATGATAAAAAAAAGAAAAATAATAATAATAATAAATATACTGAAAGGGCAATGGTAAAACCTACCAAGAAATTTACTAATTCTTAATAAATATTTTTCTATTATGGGGTCATTTTGTTGACCTGGCAGAGTTTCTAAAAACGTCATGAGGTGAACTCTCTCTAGGTCCATCCCCTCACTTTTTCTGCAAAAACACTTGTGTCAGCTCTAGTATTCTGTTATGCCTCATAAATTTAGTGTCAGAATTAGGCTTCTCTGGCATTTCTCAAGTTCCTTCAAAGAAAAAGAGAAGACTTTTGGTCAAGTGACCCAAATAGATATATGCGAACATATTGTGAAATCCCTACGAACTACTTGCAAATATATTAAGATAAAAACATGTGTGCCAATAGTAAGGTATGATGAGACTCTCCTCTCTTAGAGCATCCCCATTGAGAGTTCAATGGGGGAGTTCACACAATTTTCGAAGAAAAAAAAATATTAAAATAGTCAAAAGTAGTGAACTTGTCTTTTGGGAGTTCACCGCGGTGAACCCGGTTCATCACTGTAGCGCGGACCACACGACACGTGACGGCCCGCAACTGATCCGATTTTTTTATTTTTTTTTAAGAAAAGTCAAACAAAAAATATTAAAATAATAAAAAAGTGGAGGTTCATAAAGGGTTTATTGATGTGGATGCTCTTACTCCATAAGTTTAAATCATAATAATCACACCCCACAAGCTTTTTTAAAAATTGTAAGTCGAAGATTATGCGAGCATAAATCAAATCTACATCTACGCGAAGCTCAAAGCTGAAAATAATACAAACTCCTATGAGAAGCCATTTTTGTCCTCCCATAAGCTTTTGCTGTATGAGATGATCCTCCCTTCATCACAGACGTTGGATACACCAGTTCTTGCATCTCACAAACCAGATCTGGCATAAACCAGTCTAGAGATTTGTTAGTTTCCCGAAGGATCACACAAAATGGCAGCCACAAATGAAAGCCCGGTCTACACTGAGGCAACACTTGCTGATGTATAAGTGTTTAGTTGATGATTCTAGAAGCTATTTTTACATGTCCACTTCGTGTAACCACATGATCACGCATTGATAAGTTCTTTGAACCGATTGATGCTTGTGATGAATTTTCTCCGCTTTTACGGATCTGGGTAGTTACTGCAATCTGTTTCTTGGGAAATATAAGCTGAACCAATGAAACACCTCCCCAGTGTCGCATCTAACTTCTCTCAATTGAAGAAATGTAAGCCTAGACATAATGAGCAAACCAACTCTTTTACTTGGTCTATTCGTTTTTCTAAGCTACTAACGATACAAAGAAGTGAATTTTTCCTTACCTGGTCTGAAGACGTGAAGCATCTAATCGTGCTTCCACCAATAACTGTGATTCTTTTATCACCAAGCGGCTGCAAAATCGCTGCTTAGCAGAGAGAAAACTAATATATCTTGTCACACAGTTCACAAAGTGTCATTAATTCCACAACCTATGAAGTATAACACTCAATTCTCTACAAACATGTGTAATTTCAAGTAGAAATAGCAGCTCTGATCTCCCAGGATAAAGAGAAAGACTGGCCAAGTAACTTTCTGACAAAACATTAATTGAGAAAAGTATTTTTGATATGTATGAGATAAATAGGTACTAAGAGATGTACCTGGAAGTTGTGTGTGCGTGTTGGCTAGGCCAAGCAGCGAATCATGGTCCCGGAACCTGAACCGCTCTTCAGGGATCGGAGAAACCGTGGTTAACATCACTGAACCGAATCGTCAGAGAAGCATCAGACAGCCTGTAGTTTTGATTGCACCGAGTCACATCGAATCAGCTGAGCGTGAAGATTGAACCAGCCTTGGCCCTTGAGACGGTGTCGGAAGGTGGAGAGACGCTAAACATTCAAAGTGGCTGGCATGAGGGTCTACTGAAACAAATGTGAGAAAGAAATCATAATCAACAAACCATTTTTGAAAAAAAAAAAACTCATTCAAAAGAGGTTCAATAAAGATCTGAATATAAAAGTTTTATACTGATGAATGTGAACACCCCAATACAATAATCATGAGTTAAGAACTGGAAAACCTTTACATCAAGGATGAGCTTAGTCGCACCTCAATGGTGAAAGAACATCGACCATTAGAAGAACAAATGAGTTAGCCAACCATTATACTGCAAATAACTTTTTTGGATTATAAATGATGTTCAAGAGATGAAAGCTTACTTTTTAATAGGTGAAGAAAGACAGCCTAGAAGAGGGATAAGTAGCAATGAATGAGACATTGTGCTTGATTTGCGTTGATGGAGTTAAGAGGTTTCTTAAAGCCAATGAATCAGGACATCTCGTAACGTCTTCGAGGGTAAGAAGTTAAGAACCAAAGACGAATGGATGCTGTCAAAGTTTAACACAGAGATTCTTCACAACGTTTCTTCTTAATTGACGTTCAGAGACTCCATTTTTGGTTTGGATCATCACAGATTGAAGAAGACGATTGGGATCACATATAATGCATTTTATCTTACCGTGGCTAAGAAGATTAGGGGTGGGGATTGCTTGCTACTCCGTTTGTACTCGTACTTTATTCGTATTTGGCTTTTAAAGTCGAGTACTTGTTCAAGTCGAGTATCAAGTTGCTTATTCTAACTACTTGCAAATACAAGACAATTGTTAAGTAATAAAATGAAAACAATTATTTGGCTAGTTGACTTGTTACTCGTGACTTATTATCTGATTTACTATTTTTTTTTACTTTTAGACAAAAAAATTCTATATTATAATCAAATTACTTGTTTATATGATAAATAAATTAAAATGATATACTATAGAAATATTTTAAATTTTTTTATTTTATATTTATCATATACCGGTTTAAGACATATGAAAAGTAAAGAAATATTCTTTATTAAAAAAATGTTTAGTTTAAAATTATAACTAACTAATTTTTTTAAACTCATATGCATAGTTTAAATAGCTAAAATTAATAAATTATTATTAAATAACTTACAGATAATTATATAATAATTTAAAAACTAGTTTAGAACTAGCAAGTAGTAAAACATGGTAAGTACTTGCAAATTTACCAAATTTTAGCAAGTACTTAAAATTGCAAGTATTTGAAATTGCAAGTACTCATTTTTAATAAACCAAGTACAAGTCCAAAATTTCATTACTCGAACAAGTGAAACCATGTACCAAGTACGTCAAAAATGCCAAGTAGTTGGTTTGTGCCCACCCTAAAGAAAATGTCTCTCCCAATCAGGTTGGGTTACAAAAATGAATAAGTAAAGATGAGCCCAGTAAACCTATAAGTAATCAAAACCATAAAGAATCAAAACAAAGGACGCATTACACAAGAAGACATTAGTGAAACGCAGCGGTTTGATAAATGGACACGTGGCGAGCTTTCTCTCCCCTACTTGATGATGTGGCGCAAAGAAGAGTAGAAAAACTTTTATTTATATAATAAAAGATGGTATAAACTAATCATCTAAATCATATTTTTTTAAAATGTTTGTGTTATAACTAATTTAAAACTAAATATTTTGTTTTATAAATGTTAGATTGAAAATTATTTAATTAATATTATTATTATCGCTTGATCGTACAAAAATTAATGAAATCCAAATCCTCAAATGTTAAATATTGTTTTCAAACACTAATTTACCATAATATTTTAGAATTTCACCAGTTCAAATTGCTTATATAACTCGGACTCCCTTAATAATTTCATGTTTCTTAATTTTATCCAAAACAACATATAAATCTTTTTTTTAAACATACAAAATATATTTAATAATAATCTAAATATAATTAAAAATTAATCGTATTTTAAAATAGCTAGAACCAAATAGAATTATGAATCAATATAAAACAATTGATGCGATCAAATATACCTAAAATATAACAACTAAACCAATTCAAATCCTCATACTTAATATTATTCATATTATAAATTACAAAATTACTTAAGATCTATAAACAAATAAAATTAAAAATATAACAAACTATCACCATTTAACTATTAAATATTCATATTGTGTGAGTTTTAAAAGATCAATGATCATGTTTTCTTATGCAAATTCATACTGATAACCATTTTATCTTTTCCATTTAGTTTTAAAATAATATATATTAAATTAAATAGTTATTTAATTTAAAAGTAAGAACCGAGAATTGAAATATAAAGTAATCTTCATATATTTAGACTAATTAAAAAAGGTGTAGTTCTTTTTGAGAGATACTCCCTCCGTTCCTGAAAATAAGATTTTCTAGAGTTTGTACGTTTATTAAGAAGATAATTAATGTTTATGATTAACTATATTATTTATTTCTATTATGCACTTTTCAATAACTATTAACCAATAAAATTTAAACAGTTCAAATATTTTTCATTAATGTTTCTTGAAAATATACAATTCACTAATACCAATAAATAAAAGTACCTTAAAATTCTAGAAAATCTTCTTTTGTGAAACAAAAAAAAAACTCAAAAAATCTTACTTTCAGGAACGGAGGGAGTATATGTGCAACTCAATATACACTAACAATGCAAATTCTCGTAATAATACATAAGAGGTCAAATTAATATAAAACATATTATTATTTAGAATACTCTTTGGTCATTTTAATAAAATATAAATTATTACTAACTTAAAACTAATGTACAGTCGAAAACAAAATATTCATAACTTGTATGATTTTTGGTAAATATTGATATGTGTGCCTAAGTTTTTTAAAATTTATTGTTTATTTTCGACAAATTTAAAATATGATTAATTATATGGTAATTATTGATAAATTAGTAATACCAAAATTTACAATATAAAGTTATTGATTATATAATTTGACATAAAACTATATAGTTTATATGAATTTGATATATTTATCATATATATAATAATATGCTAAAAATATCGTATATTACTTTATAATATGATGAAATTGTATAAATCATATTTTAGTATGAAATGTTTTGTTAATAATGTTAGACTATCTACAAAGGAAGTGTTGAATAAAAGATTCAACACTTAAATATCACTACAATGAGTATGTTGAAAAATGAAAATTGATGATGTAGATTATTTGGTGTTGAAAATATTCAACATGATGAATAAGAAGAAAGTGGAGCCACCGACTACACATGCAACTTTCTAAGAATTTTTTGATATTTTTATATCCTCTTAATTATTTTAAATTAATAATCTCATTATAAATTAAATAATTTATTTTTATTTCTTACACAAAATTTATAATTTTAATTCTCTATAAATATAGATTAGGTTTATTTAATTTGAATATAAACAAATAAATTTATTAATTAAAAAAATATGATGTTGAAATTTATTAAACACAATCATTGTAGTGGGTAAAAGGTAAATGTGTATTGAATGATGAGGTGGAAGAAAGAGAAGATGATGTGGAATGTCAAAAGATGAAATGGAAGGTGTTGAATCTTGAAACTATTGTGAATAATTGTAAGAGTAGTGATAAAATTGTATATAATAATAGCCTAATAATATGACTACTTTATAGTTTTTAACTAATATATTGCATTGTCTATTAAAGTGGATTAAATTAGTAACATTTTATTGATTGTCTAATCACATGTCTCGTCAGCGAGGAGCTAATACTAGGTGTAATGATGAGTTACAATTAACTTTAGCTGAATCACAATGGTGAACTAATCATCCAATCAAATTATAATATTTTCACTTAAGTATGTTCTAAAATAATAGTATGATTTTATAACTAAAAACATTACTTTCATGATTGCCAAATCATTTAAACAATTCATTCATTGTAGTAAAAAAGGCAAAATAAAAGAAGAAAGCGTTTGAATTGAAAACTCATTTGTATTAAGAAAAAATTTATAGTTGAAGTGAATTATTGCGCCAGACGCGACTGAAATATATGCTATTCAGATAATGTCTTCTCTTGTACACTTTCTAGTTCTTTTTTCTTTGTGCTCTGCTTCTTTTCTCAGCAGATTCTCGCAAAACCCAACTATTTGATACATAATCTAGCGCTGATGATGGTGTAGAAGGCACACGATGGGATGTTCTCTCTGCTGAATCAAATGAATATGAAAACTACAAGCATCAGGTTTCTTGATTTTTCGTGTATAAAATTTTAACCATAAGAAGAAAAGAAAGTGGCATAGGGAGACTATATGAACTAAATCTATTGTTTCCTTACTTTCACAGGCTGACATATGCCATTCATATAAGATACAGTGAAAGTCGTCTAAAAGATGAGAACATTATTGTGTTTATGTATGATGATGTAGTTAAGTTCAAAGTCTTTGATCTTTTAAAGATTACGATGTGTTGATATTATTCGTGGCATTTAGATAAACATTGTTTTATCCTAGTTTAATTTGTTATTATTGAGATCAAAAACTCTAAACTTAGTTGCATTTTTCGACGAAGACTCATGTGATCATACTTTCTCAGTGGATAGTACTATTGAGCTATAGCCTGTGCTTTAGTAAAACATGACACAATAATTCACTTCAACTAAAAGTTATTTCGAGATTGATTATCAATTCAAACTCTTTCTTCTTGCATTTTGCTTTCTTAATCCATATCTTTTACTTTTCTTTTGTTTTTTTATTACAATGAGTTTGATATACAGAAAATGTTATTTCATTATTACGATCATAACACAATAATTCGCTTCAACTAAAAGTTATTTCCAGATGTATTTAATTTGTAAATATTTATATCCGTGCATTGTCACTCAAAAATCACCTAATGTACAGTATTTAACTATTTATGCGGACCAATAACAAATAAACAAATGATGTATTTGTTTTTATTTCTTACTGTTTATATTTCAGATTCAAAAACATCCTATGAAGTAACCTAAAGAAGCTCAGAAGAAGCTGCTTGAGGAAATGAATCACAGGAAACATATCAATTAGAACATTATATAGATTCTAAGACTTTCACTTAAGCAAATAATGTCTTAAATCTTTGAACTTACACAAGAACAACATGACAACCTCTTGTAGATGATTGGGACTGCTTCAACACTCTGGTAACAAACACAACTCAAAATCTTGTTACTTGTGCTGTAAAGATTACGATGTGATGATATTATTCGTGGCATTTAGATAAACATTGTTTTATCCTAGTTTAATTTGTTATTATTGAGATCAAAAACTCTAAACTTAGTTGCATTTTTCGACGAAGACTCATGTGATCCTACTTTCTCAGTGGATAGTACTATTGAGCTATAGCCTCTATTTTAGTAAAACATGACACAATAATTCACTTCAACTAAAAGTTATTTTGAGATGGATTATCAATTCAAACTCTTTCTTCTTGTATTTTGCTTTCTTATTCCATATATTTTGCTTTTCTTTTGCTTTTTTATTACAATGAGTTTGATATACAGAAAATGTTATTTCATTATCACAATCATAACACAATAATTCACTTCAACTAAAAGTTATTTCCAGATGTATTTAATTTAGTAAGTATTTATATATGTGCATTGTCACTCGAAAATCACCTAGTGTACAGTATTTAACCATTTATGCGAACCAATAACAAATAAACAAATCATGTATTTGTTTTTGATTTCTTACTGTTTATATTTCAGATTCAAAAACATCCTATGGAGTAACCTAAAAAAGGTCAGAAGAAGCTGCTTGAGGAAATGAATCACAGAAAACATATCAATCAGAACATTATATAGATTCTAAGACTTTCACTTAAACAAATAATGTCTTAAATCTTTCAACTTACACAAGAACAACAAGACAACCTCTTGTAGATGATTGAGACTGCTTCAAGACTCTGGTAACAAACACAACTCGAATCTTGTTACTTGTGCTGTAAAGACCTTTAAAACAAATATATATTGAATAAAACATCACAAGTTAAAAGTTTCAAGAATCACTGTGGAGAAAAGATGGATTAAGGTATAAAGTATACAAGAGCAGTTGCCAGTATCTTCAATATGGGAGTGGATGTGAAGCAAACTGTTTCAGCTATTGAACATGTTTGAGCCCATTAAATTATATGCAAAAAATAATGTGATTAACTTATAAATATGAAAGTTATTGCATAACAATTTGATTGTGTGGAGATGGTTGATGCCTATTTTTACTTGATAACGCGAAAGTCTTGGTCTTAAATTGGATTCATCGAACAATAACCTTGTACTAACTTTGTACCAATAATAGTCTTTCTTCTATAGCTTGTTACCAAAGAAAACAAAAGACATAAAAGGCAGACGGATCATTAAAACGAATAAAGACAAAGAAGAAAATAAGAAACAAGAACAACTACGGTTTCTATAAGCCTAGCTTGTTTTTTTATTTTGCTTTCCTATGAAGATAACAGCTTTAAGAAGACTCTTAAAGTTATCTATGACTCTTAAAGTTATCTATGATCTATCGAATAATATAGATGATTCTTTTTGAAATTTTTTCTAAAGGCGTTTTTTTTTTATATATTTTAAATTTTTCTATTCAACAAAATGTTTTCATTAGAGTTCATCGAACGTCTGAAGAATCCAGAGAACAGACGGAGGCAGGGCCAGGTTTGGGCTAAAAACCGTAAAGCATGAGCGCCAGGGATTATAGATTTATTAGGGGCGTCAAGTTCTTGTTATGTCACCTTAGTCTAGTGGATTTTCATATATCCTCTTGGTCTACAACTCACGAGTCCGACATCAAAATCTGTTTTTTCCTTTGCTAATAATAATTACAATTAAATTTGATTCTTTCATAGATCGAGAAGATTTTTTTTATTTAATAGATACACATAAGATGTAGTTACGTGCTTTAACAATCTAGTTTCTTTTATCAAACCTGTTATATTAAATGATACTATGTTATAGGGTACATAAATTGATTAAACAAAGCCTAATTATTTCTTTTGCTAGTAAACATTTATTTTTCTACGTCTTTCTGTTTTCTCATCTGATATTTGATAAATTGGTTGTGTGAACCAGATAAGTTATAACAAATAAACTTAAGATAAAAAGTTATAACAAATAATTCAAACTATCAACTTTTTGTAGTCCACGTCTCATTTTTGATTGATCATCGAAAAGGCTGCATCTTTTATGGAATTTTTTTTGGGGAAATTGCCAAATATTCATAAGCGGCAAAATAATGAAGAATATAGCACATGCAACAGTAATGAGAGATGGATAGGACAATTAGAACCCGAGTTTTCCCGTTTTCTCCCTCTTAGCGCGTGAGATGATTTATACATATATGTATTTGTATGGCTCTTATTCAATCTATCGGGTATTAATAGTTGTTGTTCTATTTTGTTTAATGGTAAAATATACAAGACAAAGATACCAATGTATGAAGAAAGAAAATAGAAGCGTATCACAACCTTCCAACGAACAGTTAGACGTTGCATCATTAAACATGGTTGTCATTTCAGACTATACTATATGTAGTATAGTATAGTATCGTACAGTTCGACACAAGTTCTATACTGATTGCAAAGAAAAACATGATACAACTGTTGATCTTAAAGTGATTGAAATTGTTGGATTCTACTCTATAGAAAACATATGGTTAATTAATCACGTGATGAATGTTCTGAAGGGGAAAGCTAAGAAGAATGTCAGTTTTCCTGGTTTCATACTTCCTTTAGAGGTAACTCTTATTCTAACTTAAATTGAACTTGTTGTGTGATTGTTTTTTTTTGACAAATTCTTTTTATAGGTGCTGCCATTTGAGTGTATTCCAGTTTTAAATGCACAATTTAGAGAAGGTGTAGATGGTTGAATGAGAAACTGCCTGAGGAAGTGCAAGAGGCAGTTCCAAAGTAACAGTATGAAGGGTTATTCACTTGAGGATTTGTATGATTCTCTTGGACAAACTACTGTATGTAAATGAAAGTCTTTTGGTTAAGTTAGTAGGATACAATATGCTGGAATGATAATTTTGGTTAAGTTAGTAGGATATAATATGCTAGACTGATATTGTTTTGGTTTTTATTTTTAGGGAATTGAAAGTGTTTTGGTTCCTACTGTGAATGAAGAAACTCTCATGGCGCGCATAGTGAAAGATGAGCCAGATTATGAAAATGAAGAAGGAATAAGTAATATGTGGAGCACATGGCTAACTGTTAAGGAAAATTATATCTAGTGGAAAGGTCTTTATGAGTTATATGTGGCCGCAAGAGATTTTTCTAAGAAGAAAAACAAAGAGAAAGTGAATGAAGAAACATCATCCTCTAATCATGGTTTGGAGGATATTGTGAAAGGGTTTAAAGAGAGGCTGATGAAATCTTTGAGTGAAGTGAGTGTGAAGATAGAGACAATGAACAAAATGCTTGATGTTGTTGAAAAGAGCCAAGGTGTTTTAAAAAAGAAAGCTAAGAAGATAAAGGAAATGGTGGGGAGGCTTGAGGAGATTGAAAATTGCCAATATTTTTGTAAAAAAGGCCAAGAATATGGTTGTGATGGATGGAAGGCTTGATGGGATTGAGAAAAGTCAAGGTTTGATGAAAAAGAAGATTAGGAGGATGACAAAGAAACTGAAAGCGAAAGAAAGTTTGAGCAATGAGGGTTATGACTACCAGGGCATTGATTTTGACTGGGACAGGGGAGGTTTTGAAAGAACTGAGGAGGGAGAAGAGGCTCGGACAGATGATTTGGTAGTAAAACCAAAAGAGAAAGAGGATGAAGAGGGAGAAAAGGCTCGAACAGATGAACAAATGGCTGAAGAAACAAAGGTTGGAGAAGAGGCTGAAGAAGATAAAGAACCCGAGGATGAAAATGAAGCTGAGGTTGTAGAACCTGAAAAAGAGAATGAACTTGAGGCTGAGACTGATGAGGAAGGTAAAGAGATTGAAAAAGAGGTTTGGGTTGAAGAAGAGGTTGCTGAAGAAGAAGCTAAAGAGGTTGAAGAAGAGGCTGAAAAACAGAGGTGGTTGTAGAAACAGAGGTTGAAGAACCAAATGAGAAAGAGGATGAAGAGGATGAAAAAACAGAGGTTGAAGAACCAGAAGAGAAAGAAAAAAGAAAATGATGAAATTGAGAAAGAGGCTGAAGAATGGATTCAAAAAGAGGCTCGGGTTGAGGAAGAGGTTCAAAAAGAGGCTCGGGTTGAGGAAGATGTTGAAGAAGAGGTTCAAAAAGAGGCTCGGGCTGAGGAAGAGATTGCTGGAGAAGAAGGTAAAGAGGTTGAAGAAGAACCTGAGGAAGCTGAGAAAGTAGAGACGGAATGGATTGAAAAAATTAAGGATGGAAACATTTAGTACGCCGGCTGTTGGTCCGTTCAAATTGAAGCCTAAGGTCTTAGAACCTTCGAAGAGGCCTAGGGGTAGACCGAGGAAGGTTGATCATCCAGAGAAGTTCACAATGCCACCATCACCAAATAGGGCATGTGTACCATCACAATGGGTGTAGGATCCTTTCACCGAAGGAAAGACCGATGAGATCGAAGGGGCAAAGAAGAAGCGTAAAACAAAGGCTAAGGCTTAGAACCTATCGGTTTATGTATTATGTATCTCAGCTTTTTTTTTGAACTTATCGACTTTTGTTTTGAACCTATGTAGGATGGTTTATATATCTCGACTTTTGTTTGAACTTATGTATGATGGTATATTTAAATCTATAGGACGGTTTGTAAGATTATTGTGTGTTTGTGTATTGTATGATTGTCTTGATTACATGTTTGGAATAATAGAAAAGTAACTTACTCTATGTTCCAAAAAACAAAAATTGGACTACTAGATTTAATAAGTATTACTAACAGCCTAAAACATATTCTACACATGCCTAAAACATATTTTACACATGCCTAAAACGTGTAAAATGTATATATAACTCCTTGACACGTCTTATATTTACACATAGTAGTACACACGGTAATTCAAGGTAATCCAAAGTAGTACCCAAAGTATTAGCAATACAACCTTATTCTTAGTAATGCTTTTGCAATTTTCAACATTTATTAGTAAACTACGTGAAAAAATATATTCTAGTAAAAACAATGCATTTAGAAAGTTTTAGATCATATATAACACTTCAGTATGGAAAATTTTATGAAAATAAGTAATTTGTGTGATTCATCTTACTATTAACTCACCATCAACACATTAAGCATGAGAGTATAAGGAAGCTTTTTATGAAAACAAAATGTTTTCTAACAATTTAAAAAATACGAAAAGATTTATGCCTAATTTAATATATAAATACATATAAAATATATAAATACAAATTATATAAGGTTTATCTGCTAAAATTATATAATAATCCGAATATATAGGGTTCTTTAAAATATGCTTAATAAATAGTAATCCAAGGTAGTTCATGATAGTTCTAGGTAGTTCTCAGTAGTTCCCATTACACATAATAGTCTTAGTAGTTCAAGTAATACCTAAAATTCAAAGAACACGATACTCATGCATACAAACTTCTTACTCGGTCGTGACAAAAGTATTTCCACTTTCAAAATACTCATACAAATCTCTTCCTCTCCTTCCTCTGCCCCTTACCCTTCCCCTTCCTCTTCCTTGTCAACGCGATTCTCCGACTGATGGAATCCTTTGTTTTCTGGTGGATCCCTTCTTTCTTTCAAAATGTCGGAGGAAACACTTTTAGTGCTCTAATTTCGTCTGGTATAACCCATTCAGACATATAAGGAACATAATATATCGTCCTGCAATACGACAATGCCCAAAACTCCACCAAATAGTCTTTCGTACAAAAATCTCGTAGATGGAGGTCCCTTCCTACACTCAAGAATTTGGCAGGAACTACAACATGCACACATGAGATTTTGTCTATATCAAAACACCTGCAGCTGCAAGTTTTTCTAGCCAAATCAACCCTATAAAACTTTCTGTCACTATCATTGACATTGTACTCAAGATGGTATATGCTTAACTCGGTAACATCTAAACACCCTCCTGCCAAAAACCTTTTTGATATTTCCTTTTCCACAATAGGCACAAGCTTCTTTGTGAAGGGTATTTCAGTTGACTCCTTCCTATGTTTGTTAAACCATTCAGCTATTTTCGCAACGATGGCATTAATTGTCGGTAGCAAGAAGTATTTCATCACTTCCCTAAGAACACCATTAATAGATTCTTCTGCATTGGTTGTGTCAACATTGTATTATCTCCATCAAAATAACATCTTGCCCATTTTCGCGGTTCAACAGTTTTCTCCAGATATGCCGCTGCAGAAGGATACTTTCTGGAAAAAACACCATAAAGTACCAGAAACTCAGCCACGGTATAAGCATGTGCACACTCTCTAAACTTAGCCGCAGAAGTATCTTTGTGGTTGAAAATGTGTCCTTTGACATTCTGAGACAAATGCCAGATACAATACCCATGTGCGGCCATTAGAAACACCTCACGTAATGAGTTAATCAAGTTTACATTCCTATCCGAAAGAAAAACCAATTCGGATTCATCTGATATCACTGACTTCAACTTATTCATAAACCACGTCCAACTTTCATCTTTCTCACCATCAACTACACCAAATGCAATAGGGTAGTGGTGATGATCAGGATATTGAGTCGTCGCAACAATTAGAACTCCACCATAAATATGCTTAAAATGTGTTCCATCCACAATGACAACTTTTCTCATAGCTACAAACCCTTCTATGGAAACTCCCAATGCGAAAAATAGATACTTAAATCTTTTGGCCTCATCCACTTCAACATAACTTACTGTGTGGGGATTCTTCAGCTGAAGCATGTAAATATAAATGTATATCTTAGAAAAACCCTTTTCTGGAGTACCTCGGATTTCATTAGCAGCTCGCCTTTTCCCACTCCATGCCGTGGAATATGATACATCAACACCAACCTTGTGGTGAACCATATTGATCATAGTTTTTGGTTTTGGTGTGTCATATGTAGCGGGATATTCTTCACCTATAACAGATGCAACAACTTGTGGTGTGTCTTTCCTTCTATTTTTGAGGGTACTTGTCATAACAATAGAGCATGTATGCAACTTGATGTAAGTTCTAACCGTCCAACGACCTGAATTCTTAAGATTTGCTTCTCGGAAATACCACTTGCAACCTTCATTAGCTCCTCAACATTTTACCACATATCTCTTAGTATCCGATTTAATTGTTTCATACTCAAAACAATTCTTATGTGAAGCCCTTTGAACTAGAACTAGCAAGTCTGTCTTAGTTCTAAATTCTTGACCTTTAACCAACCCAATACCATCATCCCATCCTTGATCTAATATTTTCATGCCTGCAACATTCCGGTCTTGCGGCTTCAACTTCCGGTCTTGCGGCTTCAAATTCAGGTCTTACGGTTTCAACTTCCGGTCTTGCGGCTTCAACTTCTATATTTTTATACCCATACTCAAAATTTTTATGCATCTCAAGTTCTTCATTTTGTTCGGCTGTGTAGAGTGTGATCCCACCATCCATCTCATCTTCCTCAGTTGCATCTTTCTCGCTGCCCTCTTTACCAATATATTCCCTATCACAAAGATCGATATAGCTATCAGTATCATCATCCTCTTCTGAAAGTGGCCCATCACCATTTGTATTATCTCTATCATTGATGATCTCCACATGTAACACTTCTACATTTCTCATTATTCACTTGCATTAGATAACGTAGAACGTCTTTATCCGTCGAAATATATGATGGCTTGTTTGAATATAGTACCATTGGAAAGTAACTAATCTTCAGCATCCCATCTACCTTAATCTTTCTGAATATACGCTCAACCAACTTAGAATATGTAACCTCATCCACGGATGTCTTCATCACTATTGTATGAATTTCATCTTCTCCCGAGATCTGTTTTATATCAGCCTCATCCTTAATATAACTTCCCCCATAGTAAAAACATATGGTTATACAAGGAGAGATCATAATTTCCCCTAAAAATAAAATAAAATTATGATTAGTTAAGAATTTCAAGAATCTAAGTTGCCCTGTTATAATTTTCGTACATAGTCGTGTCAGTGTTCATGGTAATAATATTTTAGCTATAGTAGTACCAATAGTTCCAATAAGTCCCAGAAAATTTCATTTTTCTTTAATTTAACCCTTTTAGACGAACATGAGTATGTCATTTAACCCACAACATCGTCTACGGCCATTTTAATGCATTATTTTTCATAAAAACCATGTCAAATACGCAATAATATACTAAATAGTCCTTAAACATCATTTTCATATTTTTTATATCAACATACATAAAATTTTTGCTTTTTATTGATTTAAATCTTTTTAAACGATGGAGAACGTGTTAAGCAACCCACATTATAGTCTAACACCCTTTTCTTGTCTTTTTTGCTTCAAAACCATGTCAAATTATAGAGAAATATACATAATCTTCTTTAAACATCATTTTCATATTTTTACAAAACCCATGATTTTCACGTTTAAACTTTGATGTTTTCCGTTACCCATAATACATATAACATATATAATATGTTCTTATGAAAATTACATGAAAAATTGATAATAAATTACCTCAAGAAAACCTTCAAATCGCCAAAATGGAATTAATGGAGGAGAAAAGTGCTCGAATGTAGTTGGGAAGAGGGAAGAAAAGAGATATGTGTGAGAGAGATAGGTAATTGGGTGTGGAATCCGATGGTATGTTAAGATTTAATTGGGTGAATTTATGTGAGTGGATCTATTAATTTTAATTAATTTTAAAAGAAGAAGAAAGAGAAAAGTGTTTAAAAATATAATAAAAAAAAAGAGTAATAAGGAATAAAAAGAAAGAATGGGGATAGTGAGAAGATGGTAGAGTAGTAATAATACAATTTTGATAAGTGAGGCAAAATAACATACTTTCCCCGAGACGTTAATTATTAAAATATGTGTATTCAGTTAACTAAATAACATCTAGCTATCTTTTTTAGGATTATTAAGTTAAGGAGACATGGTTAAGAGTCGATCCCGATAAAGTTTACATAATGTTCCAAGGAGTTGAGAAATCAATTTATTACAGTAACCATATTCGGTGAAACAATAGTGAGAAATCATTTGAAGCCAAGAATAAACAAACGATATGATACCCAACTAGAATGCAAGAAACAGATCTTATAATCCAACACAAACCGATTAGAATCCGACCTAAAAACCTAAGACTATAACGTCATGTATTCTCTTTGTATGTTTTTATTTATGATTTAATTGCAATGAATTTTTATTTTTAAACTACGAGATGAAATGTCTAACTATTAGGTGCATTTCCCCTCCAACAAACGTCATAAGATTAGATACGTGAAAGGTCCTTATATGAAGACCTAAATCAATCTGAATGCATAAGTTGACGAATTCCCAATAACAGGCTGTTTAGGTTTGACGAATTGAAGGCGTTAAAGAAGAGTTGTAACAAAACCCACATGGTTTTGGCAAAAGATATTGGCTACTAAATCAGATTCAGTGCAAAAGTTGGAACGTCCATATCAATAACATCTACTCCTTGGGACCTATGATGCTCCAGATTGTACTTTTGGAATGTTACCGACAATGGTACGCTGATTGGGAGATTGGCGAAAAATACCAAGCCACAGATTATAGACGGTAGTTGAAACAGTAAGATTGCTAAGAAGAGATTATGATCGAGGAAAAGATCCAAAAGAAGTAAGCATATGGTTAGAATCTTGAGTCACACCCTGACTAGTGAATGCTTGCAGCTGATTTTTTTTTCTTTTTTCTTTTTTTAGATGTGACATGTAGAGAAACACATTATTGTGTGAATGACATTTGTAAACTGTAGACCCGGGAATCACGGTAAATAACATATTCTTGCCTTCATGGATTCCACATCATCACCATCATGAACTCCATCTATTACACCATCACCATCATCATGCTGCTCTCTACAGTCTCTACTACATCTCTTTTGAGGAATCAATGAATGAGATCATACGCTGAAGAGTTTTACAGTCCTCAAGAAGCAAACCTACAAACCATAAGGACATTACCGAAGTCTAACAAGTCACTATACAATCAAGATCAGTTTCAGCAACATACACGGTCTGAATCTTGGGGAGACACACGCTTCTGATTCCACTCCAAAGGCTTAAATACTGTGAAGTGTTTAGATGACACCGTTTGTGGGGAATAAAAATTAGAGTGTTTAGATGACACCGTTTAGATCCTAGCCTTTTACCTCTTTAGCACATTGGTTTTGGTTTTGCACTATTCTTGATTGGCATTTCATTTGACCTTCTATACAACACGGACCCACGTTCCGCCACACATGGGGCAGCAATAAACCCAACGGCTGGTCCACCACGCCTCTCGTTCATTCGGATTTGGCTGTTTTGAAGCACCTGGTGAAGCAAATGCAGATGTCTGCCTTAGGCATCTTATGCACTGTGATAAAGAAAACAATCATGTTACACGGTGTGGCGCAAGAATTTTGTACTGTAATTATTAAAGAAATGAACAGGAAACTGTGTAAGAGAGTAACCTTGTACCAAACTCCTTCAAGACCAGTTTTCCATGTTGCGGTGACAACATCCCTACGAGAGCCCATTATTCCAAGATATGCACCCAAACCCACAGAAGTATTTGAACCAAAAGCCGCATCTCTTTCAGACATTCTGCGTTTTCTTGGCCAAAGGCTTTGGACTCTGTCGTATACATCAGGCAGATCCAAGGTATGTCCCTGCTTGAAAAATGTATCATCTGACGAGACAACATCCTCAGGCTCTGACCCGGGACCACCGAACAAATTTCTTCTATGCCATTCTTCGGATGGCGGATGAAGCTCCAACTCCCGAAGTAGAAGACCAGCAGCATCAGCTCCTCTTGGACGAGGCATGTTCTGTTTATTCAGTTACAAAAAAAAAGGAACAATAAGAGATCAGGGAGGAACGAGAGAGCTCAAAAGATATAATTTCATAACGTAGTTCCCTAACCAACACCAACAAGAACAAAAAACAGCTCAAGTGTTTTGATAATAATACCTGCATATGTGGTCCAAGAGCTGCTTCTACCACCTCAGGCAACACAGTGTAGTTTCCATCTATATAGTGCAAACGAACTTGGATGTTTCCACTACCTACCTGAGAGCCAGGTAACGGATGCACAAGAGCAGCTGTTCGCTTACAGAGTTCCATTAGTATATCGAAAAGAACTCTCACCTGGAAGACCAAAGCGTAACTAGTCAATTTAAAATCCAGCAATCAAAACAATCTTTCTATAATATTAAGCTATTATCATGGCACTTTTTTCTTCGCTTCAAGATCTCGATCAAGAACAAGGGAAGGCTTTAGAAGGATAGTTGTATAAAAGTAAAGAGAATATAAATGTCTACCTCCTCAAAAGTATATCCCTGGCCGGCATTCCCAGAACCCATCTTTGTTGTACGGGCAGAAATTTCGTCAGTCCCTTTCACTCCAGCACCCAACTGGGCGTCTATCCTGTTCAATGCAGGGGTTGGTTTAGCAGAGTTGACCTCTTCCAACTTGCTGGTAGCTCCCGTTTGAATTTTTTGTGAACTAGCATCAGCATTTCTCTGGCGAAGTCGCGAAGCCTGTGATCGCTGAACGAAACAGAAGAGCAACAGCTGACATAACCGATGAAGGAAATGACAGTCCCCAATGAGCCGAACAGCCGGTGTTCCCGGAAATGTTCCTGTATTGATGCTTATTGGCATGAAGCTAGCCGAACCACTGATTGGGCTTGCAGTAGAGTTTGATACTCCATCATTTGAGCTACTAATTTTTGCTATGGCACCTTGCATCCAAGTTTGCATTTGTGTGCTTCCGCTGGAGTTTGTAGTGGTAGTGGTAGTAGTAGCAGGTTGCCCTGCTGCATGATTCAGGGACTTGTCAGGAAGAACTGCTCATAAAAGAGTTGGGATATCCCTCAATTACATCTCTACAAGCGATATCCCAGCCCAACAACTACAGATAACCCATTGTACTTCTCAATAACCTATGAACAAAAAATATATCTGGACTATACGCTCAAGTTACAGAGAAGAAGAAACTTTTGATTTCAGAACCTCATCTTATATTCATGAATTCTAGCAAAACCTATGCTTTGTAGCATAATCTGCCCGCAAGACACTGATTTTCTACCGCCATGTAGCCACCTATGCTTTGTATAGAAATGACAAAATAAACAGCATACTGACCTATGCTTTGTATAGAAATGACAAAATAAACAGCATACTGACCTTGAGTTGTTGCAGGAGATGGTGAATTTTGTGTGGGACTGGCAACCATGTTCCGATTACTGCCCGTTCCAGCGGAAGCAGCATGGGTTGCAAGTGTCCGACAAAAACTCGCATAGCGTCTTAATCGTGTGATGAAATGAGAAGCAAGGTCAAGTACAGCATCCACATAAGCCTGTATAAGATATGAAAAAAAAAACAAATAATGAGAGAAAGCAGAAAATTAGCAACACGAAATTAAAACTAGTACATCAAGATAGCGATATGGTGTATTTCATATTCAATGATATATCCATGACCAGAAAATGCTATGTCGACTTCCTGAAAACAGTCTCTAGCACAATCCCTAACTTAAATTGTATATTGCAGAATAACCAAGATAGCATACAGATACAGCGTGTCTAGGCTGATTGCAAAAGCAAGAAGTAAAATACATCGGGAGAACTAACACAGCAAAGACCACCAGCTCTTTAAATGGAAACACTGCATGAAGTTGAACCCCACCCATGTATTTTAACATTTAGACCAAAAAACCCTTCCCAGATGTTCATCTTTAAATTTATGTATTTCATAAGAACAAAAAAAAAAGGAAACCTGTAACGCCACCCTCGAACTTGGAGGAAGAGATACCTGAATACTAGAAACAAGAGCAGGATCGACAGCCATTGTCTCAGGATTGATGCCAGATATTGTTTCCCCATCTGTTCGCCATGGCTCAAAAACCAACGCCGAAGGGTTCACAAGAGCTGATTCAATTCCTTTTCCAAGCATGTCCAGTAACAATCTTGCTTGCATATCTAAGACCATGGCACGAACCTCCTGAGCATTGGTTCCTTCAAGCAACCGACATTTGATCCTGTCTAGGTTCTGAAAATCATAAAGATACAAATTATTAGCAAACAGTGGAACCAACCAAACTTGGAATGAAAGTAAAACCAAAATAGTACAAAGCATCACAAAAGGACAACAGACTGCCGACATTTTGTTCAGCGTCTTAGAATCAGATGCAGTCTCAATATTTTTGTAATGTGGCTGTCTAAAGCTACGCTATCGTATAGTCGAATAAAAGAGCCAACGTAAAATAGGGTCTACATGCTCATGTTAGAGAGACGCTTTAGCCCAAAAAAATTACAAGAAAAGAAAAGAAAGAAACCGACAAAGCTAATCCAAGTTTTATGAAGACATGACAATATAGTACAGCCAACAAACAATTCAAACTTTTTGACAAGGTGCAAAATAAGTGAGTTGGGTACGAGTTTAGAAAAACATACTGGACCATATTGTTGCCTGTGTTGTGTTGAAGGGAGGGAGTGAAAATCAGCATCCATGACAGCAATCACGCTGTTAAGTGAAACTGGAATCATCAGAAAAAGACGACCGTCATCCGATGCTTTCAACTTTGTATCATTCAAACAAGACATCATAACATTTGAATCACTATGTATTATATTATTCAAAGCTTTACATCAAATTATAATATCGAAGTACACACACAGACACACTACCCTATTCGTATAATGCAAAATAAACACGCAGATAATAGGTTCTTTGAGTGATATCGACCTATTTAAGTGAGATCATTTGTAAGCAAAACTAAACAATTGTTGCTCCAGAACTAAAGAACTAGTAATTTCTGAGTGCAAAGATTAAAATCACTGTAATCAAGAAACTTATAAGCACCAAAACTTATACCAATGCCATCCTCTGCAGCACTCTGTGTACAGCCAACTGCATCCCACCAATCAACTCCGACTAAAAGACTCCACCAGAACCTGTTCAAACAAAGTGCAACCGTATAAGTTCTTTGAAAAGAAAACAGGCTAGCAAATATACGCCAGGTATGGCATACCTCTCAGCAATCGCCCGCTCCCATGTTGATTGATCAACCTTTGATTGGTTACGTGGAAGGGCAGGAGGAAGAACACGAATGATTTTCAACATTGCACAGTCCTTGGCAGCATTATGCCATACAGAAGCCGAGCAGCAGCTTGTTGGAGAAAATGCGGGTGCAGCAATTGCTGAACCGACATTTATTTGATAGTTTTCAACAGGTGAAAATGTTGGACCAGAAAAGATGTGAACTCCACCACGAAGAAAAGCAACCGCAATTTCACCACCATGAGCAGAATATACAATCCGTGCAAGCGTACGAATATCACTTGGCAAATCAAAAGGGTCAAAAACAACCTTGTTAGCCTTGTCATCACCAGAATCAGGCTCCTTTTGTGCATTCATACTTGGTCCTGCATCAGCTGCTTGGTGATTCTTAAAATCTTTTGTAGGTGGTATACTCATATCCACTCTGGATATCCAGACAGTTTGTGTGGGGACCTGTCCACCAAAATTCGAAGTTGGGTTTCCAAATATATGATGCAGTACAACAGGTTGAACACTTGACTCCCAGCGCTGTACCCTCCAGCCTGTGATTGAAGGACCTTCATCTGGATCATATGGGGACATGTACTGCCCTGTGGAAGTAGTATAAATAAGCATCTTAGAAACATTAAATGCAAATGCGTGCGATTAGCATTTATTTTAAAGAACAGAGTAAACAAAAGAAGATTAGCCTTTTTCATACGGCAGTTCAGCTCTTCAGTATATAAGCTTGTCGATATGATTGGCCAACTACTTAATACAAAACTGAAAATGTTTATTCTCTCATGGAAAGAGTATGAGCCTCAGAGAAGGACGAGAACAATACCCTCAACGATAACGACTGCTATCACCGAACCACCCCGAGTTGGGTCAAAAGCAACAGCAGTAACTCCAGATCCCCATGTAGTGGTTGCTGCAGACTGAGCTGCAGCTTCGGGGCTAACATAAGCAGAAAAGTTGGAAACTGGCGAGCAGCTAAGTGGTATTGCATCACTGCACTCTTGATCTGTGGGCTTCTTTCCTTGCTTAATCTCGGATATCAAGTATTCTTGCCAGTTAAACAAGTAAGCAGCTAAAGGAGCAAAGCCTGTCCAAGAGGAAGAACTAATGGATGGTGGCACACAACTGCCTGTGGAGATTTTAGGAGTCGCCTGGAGTCCATTTCCAGGGCCAGGGGTCACCTCCCATACAACAATCGTTGAGGGGTTTACAATTGGGACCCCTGCTACATGCATAGCACCACTGTCCGTTATGATAGCATCAGCAGCCATAATTCCACTAGGTCCTGCACCTAAAAGACCTTTCTTTGTACTAAACCACTTTGGTGCAGTGCCTCCTTGGTTAGAAGGCCACTGGGACCAATGAAGTTGAACAGAGCCGGATGAGAAAACAGAGCATACACAGAGAAAGTTGGGCCATCGAGCTGCAACAAATGCTCGAGAGTCAGAATCATCCAGGAAGCAGAGAAAAATGCACAAATGCCAAAACATGGAAAGCCCTAAAAATGTTTCATTGATCTTGTGACATATATATTGTATAAAAAAAAAAAAAAGAAACAAGTGCATGGTTCTAAATATATCAAGATAAACTAGGATACACGAGGTGAGAAGTAGAAAACCTAAGCTTTCAGAGCTCTGTGAGAGAAATTTCTCCTCGAAAGTTGACTTTGAATCTGCACCGGAACTTGGCTTGGAGGACAACCACCTATACTGATTTTCAAAAACAAAGAAAAACACAACAAATAGATTTACTAGGGTGAAACCAGAGCAGCAAACTGATAGATTGGGCCAGAAACAATATTATATTAGTACTTCAGAATAGGTGCTTGCAATGGCAGTATCTATCCATTACTCACGAGTTCATGCCATCATCATATAAGCATGTCAGAAAAATGCAAGTGGAAGATCTTTTAAAATTCTAGTAGTTTAGCAAACAACGCTAATAACTATCAAGTACGCTGGGACATCTTGTTTTTCCGTCTCATTTCTTCCAAAACGAAAAGACATTCAGGTTCAACTACTCACGGATTTTTTTAGCAATTTCATTCCCCAACTCTCACATGCAACTCATCCAGTGATCAGGTAGTGAACTCATGTAAGGCAAAAAAACATCAAGAGTGTCAAATTAAGTAAAAATTAAAATAACATACTGGAGAAGCCCCGGTCAACCACTTTGTAACAACAGCAATGTCCTGACGCCATTCATGCTCACACTGCCAGGAGGTAGCATCGTGCACTAGGTTAGCCGTACCCTGAAAAACCCATCCACACAAAAGATCAACTGAGAGTGTGGTAGATAAGACCACAGAAGAATAAATGGTAAATCCCAGTGAACCTTAGTAGGCTGCGTCCAGATAGTTATGCGTCCATGAAAATTAGCAATGAGTAGCGCACGAGGACAAGAAGTAGGAGACCACTCGATAAATTGGACAGAATCACGAGGAGAGTCTAGATGAAACAAAATCATTGAAATCAAAAACTATGGTTTTCATTAAGAGGCAAAAGTGATATAATAAAAAAAAAAAAAAGATACCTGCGACAACATTAAACACCGCAGACTCAGTTGGTCGCTCGGGTATCAAGATATGTATTGGGATCCAAAAAGGTGGAATTGCCTTGGAGCTGCAAGAGATGATGACGATAATGCAAAAACAAAACAGATGATAAGTGACACAGACCTTTGCTATTGTTTCGAAGGGGTGAAAGATGAGAACTTTCATACCTTGGAATCCTAGCACATGTTTCGGAAGCGCAAGCTATAGCATTCAACTTGCCACACCACGCAACTGCACTGTCAACAAACAAGGGGAAGTTGATTGAACTGTAAGCTTCCAAGATCGGAGAAAAGACGAAACCTGAAGTTGCGGCAGAGCTCAGGGACGCTCATCTTATGAAGCAAATTGGAGTTAGGCTGCTTAAGCTTAACGCAAAAGACAGTGGCCGGAGTCACGGGATCAACCTTCATATGATCGTCTTCTTTCTCTAACGGTTTGTCCACCACGAGTATCGGATCTTCCTTAGATTCAGTCTCCGCCTCCTTCTCCTCTTCCTCTTCCTCTTCCTCTAGCTGCTGATGCTGATTCTGGTCTTCAGGTTCCTCCGTAGCAGGTACACCAGACTCGATGTTTCCTCCACTAGCAGAAGAAAGTTCGGGATTCATGGCGGCGAGAAAACAACAAAGCCCTAACCTTTATAAAAATCAGAATGGCCAAAAAAGTCGCGATGGAAGGCGACAGAAAGCACTGTGCGTTTTGAGAGAGAGATAGTGGGGTTGACCAGACTCTTTACTGCCTACAAAATTCCAAAATCGAAAATTCAACTTTTTGTTTTTCGTTAGGGTTTGTTCTGGTCACAGTCGTCGCCGGGATGAAGGGACAAAACAGGACGGCGAGAGTGGTCGGAGCGCTGTGGTGACTTTCTCCTTTTTAGTATTAGTTTTTTTTCAAATCAATCTGAAAATTTCCTTTTAAATATTTATTTTTTATTTTATTCTTTTCAATCCTAAAACTCTTTTTTTAAAACAACTTCAATTCTAAACTCCATCTCCAAAAATCTATTATATTAAAACAGACTCCTATTTAAATTTTACCGTGGGATATTTTTAATTTGTACCTATTGAACATGTTGTGACTTATCTATCACTTAGTCATTTTATTATTTTTATATCTTATTGACCATTACATTTATTTATTCTCCTATTTATTCTCCTACAACTAAGTTAGTAATTATTAAATATATACTATATCTAACCAATTATTTTAATATTTTCAAAATAAAATATCTAAAAAGATATTCTTAAGTATCTTTTCGTAAGAATATATTTTAATAATATTTTTAATATCTTTTATTTAAAAATGTAAATATACATTTCTTTTAATATTTATTTTAAAATAATAAAGTCATTATTAATATTAACTATATTTAAAAACGAAAAATCATCATTATTTATTTACATAATAAAAAAATCTATAATATTTATATATACATAATTTATATTCATAATTAAAATTACTACACCAAATAATGAATATAAAGTAACTTAATCCATTAATTAATTATTTATAAATTAGAAAATAACAGAATAAATTATATTCATGAATTTTCCAACATATTTCAGCTTATTAAATAATATTAAAATATTATATATGAACTAATAAATAATTTCATAAGTTAATATACATATTTAAACTAAAATATTAAAAATAATTTATTTATCAAGTACGAGACATGTATAATAATACTGACAAAATATAATAATAAAATAAAATTTTATAAATATAAAAATAAAAAAGTTGTACTATGTTTAAAGTTTAAAATATAAGTAAAATTGATACGAGGCAGATTATATAAATAAATTATTTTATTTTCATAAAACTATATTTATGTAATTTTTAATTTTTATTATATATATTTTAAAACAAATATTTTTATAAAAAAGATCTATATAAGATTTCTAATTTTCAACAAAATAAAATTTTGAATAAAAATTCATCTCGCGCTTTAAAGTGCGGGTTAAAATCTAATAATAAATATTATTATTATATATATAATATAAATTAAATTAAAAATAAACCAAAAACAAAACATTGAAAAATTTCAATTACATGTGAACAATAAAAGTAAACTAAATAAATAAATAATAAATTACATTTTTCAAAGTTATATCAATAAATTGTAATAAACATATATGAATCGTTGATGCTAAATCTATTTCTAATTTAATATGCATTTTCTCAAATATTGATCCATTACGCTTACAACAAAATGATAAATTGGTTTGACTAAAATTTTGTATGGCTAACTTTTATAAAATAAGAGCATAACATTTATAATATATCTATAATTCATCTAAACATTCATAGATTAAAATACTTTAAATATGAAAATTTTAGACAAATTGTATTGTATAGTGGGCCACCCATAGGTTCAACCAGTAATCGAATCCCAAGTTTTAAAGTATTTTGCGAATATTATAAAATAACGAGTTAAAAAGAAAAAACGGATTCCATATATAGTCAACGGTTAATCAATTTAACCGCCGCGGGTCTGGGTCGTGATCCGAAACACTGGATATAACGCTTCATGTGTAACATTTAAATATAGATACATAATCAAAAATGTAAATTTATTTCATATAATTTGATTTGTGTAAAAAAATAATCTCGCGCTTTCAAAGCGCGGGTCAAAATCTAGTTCTTCTCTT
This sequence comes from Moricandia arvensis, assembly GCA_905132765.1. Lineage (NCBI taxonomy): Eukaryota > Viridiplantae > Streptophyta > Magnoliopsida > Brassicales > Brassicaceae > Moricandia > Moricandia arvensis. The sequence continues at coordinate 202,728 of CAJHQP010000106.1, forward strand.
AAATCTCAATTATACATCTAAATTAGTTAACTCTATAAAATTGTTTTTACACCTTTTTAATGGAACATTTTCCTCATATTAACTTTTGTATGTTATATTATGAAAAAAAAATAAGTACTATCCTACATAATTCCTCTTAATAATACTAAAACTATATATTAAGTAGTATTAACACTATGGGTTGATTGATTGTAGTAGATGCCCCGAAAATCCAAAATTTAGTTAGAGCTATATATGTTAACCAATCAAATTTTCTTTTAAAAAAAAAATCATGCAGCCAAAGAAACTCTAACGAATAAAATGTTGCTATAGAGAGCTTTATTTATAGGCTTGAATGTTTGTTTTTCTGGTCGAGTTTGGTTCGGGCTTATTGAGTATCAATTCTTCAAAAGTATTAAATTATCTTCATTCCAACATTCTTCAAGTTTGATTCGAATGTGGTTTTAAGTTTCCTTGGATTCAGTTCAGATATAGTAACACATCGCAAATCCAATTGGCCCATTTTAATTTTGAGTTCGGTTTTACAGTAGGTTTTGGTTACCCAAATATTTGTTTGCGGTTCGCAAGTACATACTCTAATTCACAAATTTTGCAAGTTTAAACACTTTGGTCTAACACAAACCTCATTGCATGATTCAGAAAATAATCATTATAATGAGAGAAATATCAACAAGTTAAAACTAGCAACTAACAACTATATAAACACAATTATTTTTATACTTCAAAATAAGGGGTTCTACGTGAAGTAGAATTTGTAATGACTGTTTTTTTTTGAAACATTTGTAATAACTACCGATATTTCTAAATTCTATTGTTATTGGTTACTGGATTTATTTTGGGTAAAAATTTAGTGTTATTGGTTTGTTGATTGTCTAATGACATAATAAATCCATTGTTATTAAAAATTAGGTTTTATTATCTATACTATTATTTGAGAAATAAATTTTTCTTATGTGTCATGTTTTCCATGATTTTAGATAATTTTACTTATTTTTCATCTTTTTAATAATTATATAGACACATATCTATTATATAATTAAAAATAATTTCTATTAATAATCTTATATTTTATAAAATAAGAAAATTCACTTCTTAAATAATAGTATAGATAAAATTTATAAATTAAGATATAAAAATTATAAATTAAGCAAAAACATTTGTATAAATATATTTTAAAATCTTTCTAAGATATGAGAGTTATCATTCGTAATTAATTTTATGTTTGATTGAATTTTTTTTTGAAAACATAATAATAACGTATTATGCTGATTTTTTAGTTAATAAAACATAAACTAATAAATATTTCTAAGAAAATTATGTATGTATGTGTGGGCAAAATACCTAGTTCATAATATATCACATTAATGGTTTAACAGTGATTTATATTAGATTGATAATGTTTCCACATGTCAAACTAATATCTTCATTAAATTGATTTCGACAATTCAATGCTTTTTCATTAATGTTTATATCGATTATGTTAAGATTTTCCAAGACATAATCGAGTTAAGAGTATCCTATTAGTTGCATACCAAAATCGTGTTAAGATTATCAAATCAAACCGGTATAAGTGTTTTGGTTAGGGTCTGCAGATTTTATTATGAAATTACATAAAGTCCATTAACGTAATTATCTATATATATACTATATAACTTGAAATGAGAGATTGTCCACGTAGACACAAAAATCAACCAATAAGAAACTACATTTGAATCTTTGCTCTATTTGATTTAAGGTTCTGGTGAGGTCCTATTTTTGTTGCATATGGCAACATAATCTGATTGCTTTCATCTATCATCCTCTTATCAGAGAAACGACACCTGTTCATTTTGCATGTTTTTGTATTTAGGCAAAATATCATACCAAAAGGCTGGAATGTACTTCTCACTTTACGTACGTTCACCTAGAATCTGAGATTTACATGGATCCAAAGAAATATGAACCTTCAAGATGGGAGGTATGTAGATATAACAGACTTGTGGCGATTCAACAATTAAACTGTTCTTGTAATTTGTAGTTGGTGTTGCAAAAGAGTAACTAAAGTTCACTCTAAAGGGGGATACATGCCAAAACCAGGTACAATCCTTTTTGTTTAGGAAGCAATCTTTGTCCCGGTAAAGATATTACCAAGCTCGATATTTTCTTCGTCTTTGATCACTGAAGATGGGCTTAGCTGCTGTAGCTTTGAATTTGTGGGTTATGACTTCGACACTATCCGACTGAATCAACTGGTGAAAAGGGTTCTGTCTTGCTTTGAACCCAAGAAATTCTCTGTAGTATTGCAGTGAACGCGTACATGCCAGATATTAGTGTATACTTGAAAAATTATGGGTGCAGAGAGAGAAGACATTTGAGTCTCTAGGAGAAGAGAACGGACCAGTGATGTATCATACGTTTGAGAAGCTTGGCAAGTAGTGTGTGTCGCCTAGATATACCTTGAAGTGGGGACTGGAGCAGCAATAACAAAGCACACGGGGGAATCTAGCAGATCTTTGTGTAAACTATTTTTGAGCTTTCTGTTTTTGCATTTTTTGAAGTAATGAATAAATTTGTGTACTATCATTTTCACTATTAGGAGCTTGCATAGGTCGGAAAGGGATTTTTTCTCTCTCAGGCACGATAATAAAGAATGGTCCTTAGCTGTTTGACTTTGGCATAACCACCTTCTTTACCCACCGGTTTCTTTCATGCTTTATCAAATATCTCTGATGTTCCCCTGCTTTTTTCAAATTCTTTCCTTTTTGGGTGTTACCTAACGGATTTTCCCGTTCCTGAAGAAAAATCCACCGGGTTCTCCCCCGACTCTGGTCGGAGGGCCGTCGTTTCTCCGCCAAAACCTCTAATACCGGCGCATCTCCGGTGTACCAGTATACTTCTAGATGGTTGTTTGGGTTAGTCTAATGGAAAAGAGTTAACCAGTGAACAAAGTAAGAAGAACTCAGAAGGAATCCAATCTTCTCTGTTCTTGGAAAATTTCAGTTGGTGGTTACCAACGCAAAGGCTTTATGACTTGTTCACTAAATCTAATTACAAAGAGGTTTGGTTCTCTTTCTCAACAGTCCACAATCAAAATCTCGCCAACCTCGCTAGACAATATGGCATCAAGAAGATTTTCCAAGGAGGAAAAAGGAAAGAATATAACTTCAAACTCCTCTCAACCTCCTCGTGCAGCAACAATGAGAGTTCAAGCTCCTGATAATGTAGAGCTCCTCCAGAAACACTCTTTAACCCTCATAGGGGGTGTTACTAACAAGACAACTCAAAAGGTATGGTCACTAATACCTTTCTTCACAGAGCTATGGAGGACAGAACAACGGCCGGTTGGTTCAGACCTAGGGGACGGAATGTTCCAGTTTCAGTTTGAAAGTGAAACTGACTTGCTAGCAGTCCTTGAACGAAAACCTTTCCATTATGCTAGGTAGATGGTGATAGTCCAGCGCTGGGAACCCACGGTCTCTAAATCTTTCCCAAATCTCATTCCTTTTTGGATTAATGTTCAAGGAATCCCGGTACATCTATGGGCGGAGGAGACCACAAAAACCGTAGGTGAAAATATGGGTAACTTTGAGCAGATGGAAATAACCTCGCTACACATAAAGATGCGAGTTCAAGTAAATGGTCTCTTGCCTTTAATCAAGTCGTCAAACATTTCTTATCCAAATGGCGATGAAGTAACAGCTACCTTCGTGTACGAAAAGTTGGAAAAACACTGTACAAAATGCTTCAGATTGGACCATGATATCAAAGACTGCTTAGAGGCTAAACACCAAAACAAAGCCCTTAAAATGCAAGAGGCGCTGCAGAATTCTTTCAACTCTTCAGAAGGAAGAAAGGAGAACAGAGACCAGCCACTATCGGAGCCTGAAGTATATCACTTCTCAACTACCAATCCCAAACCCTCTGATTACAGAGTCCACCGGAGATTCAGATCAATGGAGTGTCGACAAGATTCACGTCATGACAGTGAAGGACATCATAGAGCCAGATCTCAACATGATTCCCAGAGATATAGTAACTCAAGATACTCATCTCGAGAGTGTCACTACAACAAATTTAGTCACTCAACTCGCCTTAGAGATGGGGATGGCCATCACCACAGAGAACATCCAAGTCACTCTCATGCTCGAAACGAGTTGGTTAGAGGAATCTCTAACTCAACAGATCGGAACAGACAATTTGAAACAAGACTTAAAGAGACGTCAAGACGGGACGACTCAGTCGCCTCAATAGCGCCCAGGAGCTCCAATGCAAGGGGGATTCCCCATCAGCCAGCTAGTGATCTTGTACCTAATGAGAGCTTCAATGAAGCACTTGATGAAGTAAGGAAAACAATGAACCAATACACGCTTTGTGCAGATCCTACCGAAAGTGCAGTGCGCAAGGAATGGTTACGCATTGCAGAGGAGGAAGGGCAACTGGAGGAAACTGCTGCGCTTATGGTTCAGGCTTCCCGCCTCCGAGTTGATAGTGAACTTCCTGTTGAACCCTGCCTTGCAATGGAAACTTCTGTTTCTGCAGAGAGAATTCCAGCTACCCTAAGACTTGGCCCTTCTGCTATAAACTGTAGTGAGATGGAAGAACTCCCCTTAGCTGAGAGGCTCCCAGCTACCTCTAGACTAGGCCCGATTGGACCTCAGCCAGTTGTTGAACTCTCACAGCAGGCCAACGTGACTGAAAAGCGTAGACCGGGCCGACCATCGGGAAAGAGAAAAGTGCTCTCTAGCCCACGACTAGTAAAAGGAGCTAGTTCACGCAAAAGAAAGACCCAGCAAGCCAAGCCGCCTTTGGCTCGTAGAAGACTGAATCCGGTGATAGATCAGGGAGGACCATCCAGGCGAACAGAGAACACCAGATCGGCAAGGAGCTCAAAAAAGTCAGTTTCAGGAACACTCTCAGATGATCAACCGATTTGTAACATGATTTCGGCCTCCTCAAGAAGAAAGGTGGATTTTCAAAATCCATCTCATCCCGTTCCTTAAAAATAGCAAGCTGGAACTATCAAGGGTTAGGGAATCCCCGGACCGTTCGTCGTTTCCGAGAGATGAGGAAAAACCTGTTTCCAGATATCATCTTTCTCATGGAAACCAAAAATCCCAATAACTTCGTGATGGAGAAAACAAAGCAGCTGGAATACGAGAATATCCATCTAGTACCTCCCACTGGTCATGGAGCGGGAGGCCTAGCGATCCTGTGGAAACAGGAAATCAAACTCCGAGTGTTAAGCGCATGTGCTAATCTCATTGATACAATCATTGAATTTGAAGGAAAAGTTTTTGATGCCTCTTTTATTTACGGTGATACTGATATTCCTAAGAGGAGAATGATGTGGGATCATTTATTATCATTAAACTCAGCAAGAAATTCAGCATGGTTCATAACTGGAGATTTCCATGATCTGACCAGTAATACCGAAAAGGTTGGAGGACCAGCAAGAACGGAAGGATCCTTTACTGACCTGCGAACATTTTTTCTGAGGGAGATCTCTATGATCTTCAACACTCTGGTGATTGCCTCTCATGGCGTGGTCAAAGAGGAGAACATCTTGTACAATGTAGACTGGATCGTGCGGTTGCAAACAGCGATTGGGCTGAGCTGTTCCCGAAGGCTAGATCCCAGTACCTGACTTATGAGGGTTCAGACCACAAACCTATAGTCTCCTTTTTTGAACCAGATAAGAAAAAACGGAGGAGCCTCTTCCGCTATGATCGCAGACTGCGAGATAAGCTGGAGGTAAAGGACCTGATTAAAAAAGCTTGGAAAAGCACAGCTACGTGCTCTGTCAATGACAGAATCAATATGGTTAGAACGGTTATTATTGACTGGACCAAGAAGCGTTACAAGAACAGCAGATTGCTTATTGAGCAAAAATAGCAAGAGCTGGAAGAGGCGCAAACAAACCCGATCAATGACACAGCGTTGATAGGTGCAGTAGCTAAGGAATTAAACGATGCTTACACAGCTGAGGAGGAGTACTGGAAACAGCGGAGTAGGCTACTTTGGCTCAGCCTGGGAGACCGAAACACGGGTTTCTTTCACGCAGCTGCTCGGAACAGAAAAAGAGCCAACTCGTTTTCAGTCATTGAAGACTCGGAGGGGGTAATGGTCTACCAAGAAGAGGAGATTCCCAAAGTTATTGTCTCATACTTTCAAGGACTTTTTACCTCTAAGGGAGGAAACAGAGAGGAGACAGTGTTTCAGGCCTTGCAGCCTATGGTAACGGAGGAAGAGAACAATAAACTCATCAGCCTACCATCCCCTTTGGAAATAAAAGAGGCAGTATTTGTAATCCATGCCGACAAAGCTCCTGGTCCGGATGGATTCTCGGGCAGTTTCTTTCATATAAACTGGGACAACATTGGTACTGATATTGTGAAGGAAATCCAGAGTTTTTTCATCACTGACACACTACCGGCAAGGATTAATGATACTCATATTAGGCTGATTCCGAAAGTTCAGAGTCCCCAAACGGTGACGAATTATAGACCCATCGCTCTCTGCAATGTGTACTACAAAATCATCTTGAAAATCCTGACCAAGCGACTCCAACCGCTTCTGTCCGGAATCATTTCCGAGAACCAGTCAGCTTTCGTCTCGGGCAGAGCTATTTCGGATAATGTTCTCATCACTCATGAGGTTCTCCACTTCCTCAAATCATCTAAGGCTGAGAAAAGAGTCTTAATGGCAGTCAAGACGGACATGAGTAAAGCATATGACCGCCTCGAGTGGGACTTTAGACAGTGTGTATTCCAGAGACTAGGCTTCCATCCGAAATGGATCAAGTGGATTTTACAATGTGTATCAACTGTTACGTACTCCTTCCTCATCAACGGCTCGCCTAGAGAAAGAGTTACACCGACTAGAGGTATCCGACAAGGAGACCTTCTCTCACCATACATCTTTATCTTGTGTAGTGAGGTTCTATCGGGCCTATGTAGCAGAGCACAGGAGGAGGGATGCTTAAAAGGAATCCGAGTAGCTCGAGGGTGTCCTCGACTAAATCATCTCCTCTTTACCGATGACACAATGTTCTTCCTTAGAGCCAGTAAGGAAAGTAGTGAAACCCTAATGCAAATTCTACATCGCTATGAGGAGGCTTCTGGACAATCTATTAATGCCGGGGAATCTTCAGTCACCTTCTCCAAAAAAGCTCCAGTAAGCTTAAAAACAGAAGTTAAAAATGCGCTAAGCATCCAGCAAGAAGGCGGCGTTGACAAATATCTCGGACTCCCAGAGCATTTTGGTAGAAAGAAGTGTGATCTCTTTTCTTCCATCGTATATCGAATCAAGCAAAAAGCTTCTGGATGGTCCAACCGATTTCTATCTACGGCTGGGAAAATGACAATGCTGAGGAGTGTCCTATCCCCAATCCCATCTTATGCAATGTCGAGTTTCCAGCTACCTTTATCTCTGTGTAAAAGAATCCAATCTGCTCTCACTAATTTTTGGTGGGGGAACCGAAATGGAGATAAGAAAATGGCATGGGTGTCATGGGCGAAACTGACTCTCTCAAAAGATGCAGGTGGTCTGGCTTTCAGAGACATTCAAAGTATCAACGATGCGTTCCTCACTAAAGTCAGCTGGAGAATTGTTAATCATCCAGAGAGCCTCCTTGGAAAAATTCTCCTAGGAAAGTACTGCAGTTCCGAAAATTTCCTATCCTGTAAAATCCAGAATTCTTGCTCCCATGGTTGGAGAGGAATTTTTCGAGGACGGGATATCATCTCACAAAACTCCAGCTGGGTTATCGGCAATGGAGAAAGTACTAATATATGGGACAAACCTTGGCTCATCCTATCCGATCAAGCAAAACGAATGGATCCAGCACCTGAGAAGTTTCTCAACATCACTATCGCTGATTTATTCCTACCTAATATTAATGACTGGGATATAGAGAGAATCCGCCAGATCCTGCCTTTTGATGAACAAAAATTTTTATCCATTAAGCCGAGCTTGACAGGTGCTCAGGACAAACTGATCTGGCTGGGATCTCCGTCTGGAGAGTTCACCACAAAATCTGGTTATAGGGCGGCCTTAGGTTTGAAGGATAATCCGAACACCCCCTCCCAAGAAGATCAAGAGTTCGACTGGAAGAAGAATGTATGGAAAATTCAAGCTGCTCCAAAGATTAAACTCTTTTTATGGAAAGCTTTTCATGGAGCTTTACCATGTGGAGAACAACTAACCACAAGACACATAGACGTGGAGGGAATTTGCAAAAGATGTGGCCTACCTGAATCTATAGATCATCTGTTTTTACATTGCAGCTTTTCGAAGCAGGTCTGGAACTCAGCTCCAGTCTCACCATGCTCTGAGTACAGCGGAACTATAGATTTACGGAATGTGTGGAATAGCCTTTGCTCTCGCCAGTCTACCCCCAACGGGAATTATAGCAGGTTCTCTCGCTCCTTGGCTCTTGTGGCAAATCTGGAAGTCCAGAAAAAATCTGGTTTTTAACAACAAGATAATCTCAGTAGAAGAAACTATCTCCTTAGCAGTCACAGCTGCAGCGGAATGGGCTAGAAGTCTTTCTAAGGGCACAACCACTAACAGAATCTTACCGATGGCTCCGCGAACCGAAGATTGCGTTCTTGTCAAATCAGATGCAGCCTGGAATGAAGATGAAAAGATTGTAGGTTTGGGATGGATTACAAAGGATGGAAATCGGATAGCGTCATTCTCTTCTTCTGCACGCTTTGTTAGCTCTCCTCTCATGGCGAAAGGACTCGCTATGCGGGCAGCGATCCTGACGTGCAAAGACCTCGCCATCCCTCGTATCAGATGTGAAGCTGATTCTTCTCAACTTATCAAAGCTCTCAACTCGGAAAGTTCCTATGCGGAGCTATATGGAATTGTTGCAGATATTGTTTCAATCTCTTCTTCTTTTGAATCTTGCTCCTTTGTTGGGATCTCTCGTGAGAGAAACAAGGAAGCAGATATTTTAGCTAAGCAAGTTTTGTCTGCTGAACTAGCCTTTATGACCACAACAAACTCTGTTTAAGAGCATTAAGTGAATGAAGTGTGTTTCAAAAAAAAAGAATAAATTTGTGTATTTTGAGCTATTCCTTCACAAGCATGTGTGTTGTGTTTTCGTACTGTACAAGTTAGCTTCAATTATGGAATACTATTATGATTTATCGTTTTTACATTTACTTATCTGCGTCTTTTCTTTGGTTGTTGAGGGTTGAATGAAAAAAAAAAAGAATATGACAAAATACTTGGATCACACTGCAGCGATATTAACCTTGGAGTTTAGAATCTGCACATATGATACAAACTTGAATTCTTTATGTTCTTTCTTCTTACTGGTTCACATCATCTCCAAGTCATTAGCTTCCTATCAATTGTGCAACTTAGACTACCAAATATCTTACCTTAATTCATATCTACTAAAAATAAAACTTTAATTTGAATAGCATACTTAGGACATTGAAATTTGAAAATTTTATCTTATTCATCAATAATATTACTTATAAAAATAGAAGAAATATACATTTTTAATCATTTGCGAGTATGCATTCCTCTATTAGTAAATTCAGAAATAGTAAACACCAGATTATCAAAAAAAAACAGAGGTCATTAGCTCAACTGGAAAGGACTCTGGCCATTGTGTCAGAGGTCTCCAGTTCGAGTGACAACTACGACGAAACCAATATTACATGTTGTGGTTTCGGGCCTGAGGGGATTAGGGTTTTGGCCCGAACCTCCTGGTAATTCAAAAAAAAAAAATCAGAAATAGTTGTTTATGTACTTCATTGTTATGTCCGGCTTAAAACAATGTGAACTTAGGATTGCTACTAACCAAAAAAGTAAATTGAAACTTTGATTAGTTTACCTTTTTTATATTGGTGTTAGAAAAAAAATGTATATAGTTTATGTAAAATTCAAATATATCTTCTCCAAAAAGCGTTAAACTTGCTAAACTCTCACTAAAAAGAAAATATTATTTGAACAAAAGACAAGTCAGAATTTCCAATTTATTATTCATTGTGTATATGTATTTCACTATTTTAAAATAAATAATTTTAAATAAATATATGTAAATAATTAAATTTTCCAAATAATTAAATAAATAAATATTCACATTAGTTAACCATATACAATATATTTTAAAAACTAATCAAAATAACGCTGTGAAATTAGTAACAGTCATAACACCGTTAAGAAGATTTTAATTCAACAAAATATAGATAACTTATTTGAAGTTTCAAATGAAATGAAAAGAATACAAACAATTTATATCATTATGAAGTCAGGTGACATACTGATAAGAAAAGAACAACAGACTATATTATTCCTTTTTGGTGTGTTAATTATCAAACTTTTTTGTTTTTGTTTTCAGTAAACCTATTTTATAATATCAAAAGACATGTTGTATAGAGTAGAAATTCACCCTTTTAATTTATTGGAAGAAACAAATAAAAAAACTAGAATTATTTAGTTAAATTTATTAAAAGTACAAAGAATAAATATCAATGCAAAATAAATATAAGTTCAAGCAAAACAGCGTACATACTAATACAAAGACAATTTAATAAATATAAAATACAGAAATCGTGCGTAACTGCTATTTTATATGGTATAAATTTTGTTTGACTTACAAATGTACAGATAAAAACTAAATTTGACCGTAGTATTGAAAATTGTTGAATTTACATTATACACTTTCAAATTTTGTATTTAAAATTGGATATGTTGTAAGAGTGGTAATTCAATTATTAAAATTATAAAAACAAAACAGAAAAATCTATTTTTTTTCTCAACAGTAATTATTTTTCACAAAAATGAGAATTGGTATCTATTGAAAATTTTGTTTGGATTCAATTCTCATATAAAATATTAAGCTAAGAATATTAATCTATCAATTACTAAATACAAAAATATATATATATATTGTTAGGTAGATATACTTACAGATTTATCGGACGATTCAATATTCTATTTATTTTACAGTTCAACAAATATTTCCATATTTATATGTACATATATTCGTGCCATTTGTATTTAACATCTAAGTTCACATCAAATAACTTTTATGCAATAATATTGCCAACTTTTCCAAAATTGGTTTGCTTTAAAATAGTTATAGCGAAACACAATATTTACATATCTAACATAAGTTGTATCATATATAAACTATACTATAGATCAGCAATACGTCTATGTTCAGAGAGATGTAAAGCATAACTAATTGAAAATTTAAAGTTTCTATGGTGACAAACATTATATGTTAAATGAAAATTAACAATTTAGAAATATAACAGTTATTATTAATACATTTTATCTAAAAGGAAAGTAATGCTCGCTTCATCATCGGTGACATAATTTTACTTTGACAATTCAATACAAATCATCAAAGATTTCAAAAGCATGATAAGAGTCAAATTCAAAGCATGAGATCAAGCAAAAAATTCCCTCTAAGAAAATCCAACTAAATAAAACATTTTGATGTCTTCTAAACTGTCTATATAGTTTGAACTCAGTATTGGTATGTGACAAAGTTATAAAACACAATCTTATTGCAATTTAAAAAGAACTAAAACTTCATGCAACATTTAAAAGATAAAAATAAGTGCATGTAATTTTTTCCCTCTTATAATATATTTTTGACGTTAAAGAGTTTGTAAAATTGTAAAATTTAAAGATTAATTATCCACGCGTACCGCGGAAGACGCCTAGTATATATAATGAGAGAGTTTCCTCTCCTTATAAACTGTCCACATTATACTTTACTAAAACTAATAAATTCATAAAATAATTAATAATATATACAACAAAAATACCAAATAAAAATGAATTAAACTTATATAGTTCTACTTTTACATAGAATAAGAAAATGCAAGAAACAGTAATAAAAATACAAGATTATATATATTCTTTCTAATTCTCTATAAAAGCTATCTAAACTTTGAAACTATATTTTATGAAAGTTAAACTTAGACTTGATGTATTGTATAAGTTAAAAGGTTGTATATTAAATACTTCTAATTTTCTATAAAGTTAAACTTAGACTTGATGTTTTAGTGTTTACAGTTTTCATGTCTCTGTGAATAAAAAATGCAGGAGGCAAAAAAATACTCAAAACTTGTTAAACAAGCCAATCTTACCACTGATACAAAAGCTGTTACAAAAAAAGCAAACTAACGAGAGCTTTAGAAACAAAAAAACCACAAATATATAAGAGATCCCAAGATATAATACAAATTAATTCATAGTTAAAAGAAGTTTAACAAATATTTTTTTTTTGTTTCAGATGATTAATAGCAGTATCATTCGTGATCCAACAAATATAAGAAAAAGAAAGAAACAGAGCAAAGAGAAAGAAGATAAATGTGCATGGAGGGAATGAGACACTAACAAAAGCACACATGAAAGTTTGCAGAAAACATAAGAAATTCAACAAAGTTTGCTAGCATAAGTAACGATAGTGACACATTAGATGGTTTGTAACAAACAAGAAACAACAAATGCATCCTATGACCATCAACCTTGTGATCCAACTTGTGCTCCTCCTTCCTATACATAACAATATAGTTTTGAAAACTTCGAAAATTGATATGATACAAAAACCAGACATAAAACAACAAATAATAGCTTACCTGAACATTTTTTGGCCGACATCTTGGACGTTTAGGTTCAGGTTGGATCATTGGCTTTGAACATCTTGTCTTGTTATGTCCTTCTTCTCTACAATTAGAGCATGTCATAACACGTCTCTCACGGCTTAGCTTGGTTTTACTAGAGGTTGAGGATCATTCATTTGCGCTTTTTCGTCACGCATATGTACTTGGTCTTCCTCTATTACCTAACCTATTTTGTGGAGGCAAGACATGCAACATGATCAAACATAGGCCATAACTTCATCCCTTCCACATGTCTAATACTACAAGTTTTTCTTCATCTTATGGTAGTGTAGTAATCAGAAACATAGTCATCTACTTTTTTCTTCTTTGCGGTGATCACACAAGCATAATGGTTACAAGGAATTCCATTCAATTGCCACATCCCCCAACCACAAGTTTTCATACCCATATCAACGCTATACGAACAAACATGATAGTCAATTTCGTAGACATCACCCGTAGCCATGTATCTTATACAATCTTGAGACTTAGCTACAATAGTTTTTATTGCAACATGTGCTCTCTTTGTGTATCTAGTCTTCAACCTATTAGCGATGATAAACCTTTTTCTGTGCGTACCATACATTGTCGCATAATCTCCTCTAACATGTAAAGTAGTGGTTTTCTTCTAGCCTCGCGAATGGTTTTGTTAAATGATTCATTCAAGTTGTTCAAATTATCATTGCAATATGAACCAACTTTAAAGTAAGCACGAGAACATGTATGCGGTTTGGTGGCTGTAGAGTTTGATGTGCCATTTGATTGTAGCTATTTAACGCATTCATATGCTTTCTAAAGTCTCCTAAGGTGTAACTACGGGCTATTTTCCAGAACAATCTCTCTAGATGTGAATCGTGGCTGTCTCTCTTCCAATTTCCTAGAATATGTCTCGCACACATGCAATGTTCAACATTGAGAAGTTTGAGGTGAACATCTTTCACCAAACCCTTCAAAACAAAACAAAAGACCATGTAAAATACAATTTTACGGAAAAAACACATCATGCCAAACTTTTTACCTTTTGCTTATCGGATATAAATCCACTTTCAGGTGATTCACAAACCATGCCCAATTAATGTCATTTTCTATCTCCACAACTGCCCACACAATAGGTACAATATGGTTATCTCCATCTCTTCTAACCACATCAATCAATTGGCCTTTCACATCCCATTTCAGAAATACACCATCCAGCCCTATGATCGGTCTACAAGCTGACTTCCAAGCCGCACGTTGTGCTTCAAAACAAATGTAGATACGATCAAACCTTGCTTGCTTCTTGGTTTTGGTCCGGGAATGGTTATTATCTCCGTTATGGTTCCTCGATTGGTCCGGAAAAATGTTTTTTATGGCTTGTTCTTCTTTCCCTTGTGATTTTAGTCTTAACTTTTTGACATTGGTCTTCAGTAACCGTCAAGTTGTAGGTTCTCTTGATCTCTTCTCCAATTTCTTTAGTTGTAAGCTTAGGATTCACCCTCAACCTTTCCGCAAACAACTGCGAAATCGATGAAGTTTTCAGCATCTTCGAGTAACCGGAACGTACACAGGTGTGTTCATTCACATAAACCTTTATCTGCAGTTTATGTTTCATCTTCTCATACGAACAATACACTCTCCAAGAACAACATACTCAGTGTGAGAACAAACAGCACCAAGCTTCATTTGTGTTGATATGTATAACTTGATATCATATTTTATTTCTCGAGAATACCTAAGAAGAGTTTGTTGAACTCTGATGCAGATGAAAATGTCTTCCCTAATGCTAAAACCTCATCGGCTGATGATGCATCCTCACGAGCTTCCATTTGCGCATCTTCTTCCTCATCATCAGATGATACATGACCATGCTTATTATCCTCTTTCCAGCAATTGTCATCTCCACTCTCATCATTGTCTCCTTCATCATTCCTTGCAACATCTCCAAATTGTGATGAGAAAACTTCACAAGCTTCTTCTTCAATTTGAATGTTGTATACTTCCTCTTCTTCTTCTTCAATCTCATTCCCTTCTTTCTCGATCTCATCACTAGAATCATCAATAATACCTTCACAATCATCATTGGGTATAAATTCCTTATCATCATATTAGCAAGAAAGAATTTGCAGTTTCAGACCAAAGGAGAAGAGAAAGAAGAGATGAATCGATTTGGAGAAGAAGCTATTAGGAGTTTTAGCTAGCGCTCTAGAGGTGGATTAGAAGTAAAGCTTTGAGATTTTAAGTTTTTTTTGTTTCTAAAACAACTTCATTAAAATTTTGATGGATATTAAACGGTAGATTAAGTTGGAAAAAAAATCTATATATAATAGCAAACCACTGTTTGTTCCCTTACGACATCATCTTTTTTTTATAGGAAAATAAAATTGTGATCTAATGGTCAAAATTTGCTTTGATTTATGATCTAAAGGATATAAAACACTCTTGTTATTAATGTTGTTGTCATCAAAAAAATGTACCATTGACAACTCTTCATTCAAAATTATCTATTCTAAACAACACAACTCTTTACGATGAATATACACGCCTTTTCATAATTTTTACCTTTTCATACTTTGGCAACTCTTTCTTGAAATATTATCTATTTTAAACAATACTTCTTTTTATGATGAACACACATTTTCATAAATTCTTTTATTATTTTTAGAAACATCGCTCAATAATAACAAACATACCTTTTCATAATTTTGTTCTGGTTTAAAAAACAAAAATATAATATCCAACAATCATAATTGTTGGATACGAAAACCTTATGTGTCAAAAATAATTGCGCTTCACACTTAATTTATTTTAAGAAAACGACTTTTAATCCAATGGTTAGATTTGTTTGTTTTTATCATCACAAAAAAATCTGCTGTGTTTGGCATCTTTTCACAAACAGTCTCCTCTTGAACAACACAACCTTTATATTATGCCTCTTTTGACACTCTTTATATATCTACGTTTCTCATTTTTTCGCACATTCTTCAATCATTTTTTCACTTTATCTCTTCTCAATTATTCTTTATCTAATATTTTTTTCCAGTCTACAATCGCCAAGATGGCAGCAGTTGTTAAGAAACGAATATAATCCCATTTACACAAGAGATACTACATCAAGAGAGTTACTCCTCTTATTAGAATGCCTTCTTATTTTTTTCTCGCCTATATGTCTGAGTATTTGTTTTCACTTTTTATGAGTGTATTCGTTTAGTTTTTGTTGTCTTGTCTTTTTCATACTCTATTTTTTTCATACTCTGGTTTTGTAATGACAGAACAAAGTCTCTGTAATTTTCCCATTCCATAAAATAATGCAATTGAAACGATATATTCACTCTTTTAAAGATGTCCAAAGTTATGTCATATCATCATAAGTAGCCTTGAGTTTTTAGCAGTTACCATTTTGTCTAAGTATGCGTCTTTAAAGTACGAAAAATGTTTGAAGATCTGTTAACGTTCCTCAAAAATCAAACTGGTTTTATAAGATTTAAAAAAAAGGTTAAAAGCAAAGTTGTCGTTGATTATTATTATAGAAAACGGCTAAACAATACTGAGAAGATTTTTCTGTCTCCACTTCAGAACTGTAAAGATGAAAATTTATTGCTTGTGTTAAAAAAAAAAAGATTTATTGCTTGCCTTGCATTGCCACGATCTAGAATAGAAAATTGTTACAAACTTTATGATTGTTAGAAAGAAATAACGATGATATTGATGTAATAGTAGTTAATAGTAACAGTATATTGAAAATTGTGTATGTTAAATGGGTGTTAATTAAGGGTTCCAATTTTTAAGGAAGCAGTTACGAAATATATTTCTTTTTAGCAAGAAAATAAAAAATAATTTAATATCTCTTTTGAAAATTATGAATCTACTATATTAAAACAGAGTCCTATTTGAAAATTACCTTGGCATTTTTTTTGGACTTATTGAAAAATGTTGTGACTTATTTAAAAAACACACTTCTTATATCTATCTTATATGTTGCCTATATACTTAAATTAAACCAGTACAACTATAATATTATCTTCATCATCACATCGACATCTGATAAACCCTAATTTGTTTTGTTTGATATGGTTTCTCTCGCCTCTCCTCCGTACAGAACTATGCCAAGACCTGTACGCTGGTAAGATCTCTTTCTATTCCTCTCCGTCTCTTCTCTTCATCTAATCCATTTCTGTTGTGAAACCTCGCGGGCCAACAAACAAACCTAGAACAACGACAGTTGGTGAAATCATACGATTCGGATTTGGGTAATGGATATTTATTACTCAAAATCGATTTAGGGTTCATTGCTCCTTTCAGTCTCTACGTTTTTTGAGAATTTAAACAAGTCTGTGAACAGACATATGTATATATTCCATGTACTAAGAAGGTGCTTGGAAACGTGTTTGATTTGGTTTATGGATGTCTCGTGTGCTAAGACAAAGTTAGGACTTTCTAGAGACGCAACGTCTGGGAATGTTAAGAACCATTATAACAGGTGCTTGCCGTGTATGTCGTCATCACCACACTAGACGTCATCTCTTATGGATCCCGAAGTGATCCTCTTGGTACGTCCTCCATCCATCTTGGTTTTGAAAGTTTGTTGGTTTAAATTATTCATAAATTTATGATTATAAAATTTTGACAAATTGAGTAGAGCATTAGATACGATGTCTCATACGTTACGTTTGCATATGTTTTGATCAAGTATAGAAGTGAAAAATCAATGTTTAATTTTTTTACTCTTTTTGTGTAAGCCAAGTTTATGTGGGAATGGGTTTGCTCTACTGGCTCCACTTTTATGCTTCTCACTTAATCTGGGAACTTACACATGTGTTGGCAAGTGTGACCTCGTGATACAATTGTTGTAAACAACCTAGACATTAAGTGATAGGGTAAAGAAAAGGTCTCTTATTTCTTATGGATTCTTTATTTTCACTGATTTATATAATTGTGATTGTTGATGTATATACATAAAGTGAAAGAGGAATTGTATTTTTTTTTCCTTTTTTTATGGGTAATCTGGTGTAACTCTTGATGTTTGGACACTCTGTTGCACGAATAATGTCTATATTGGTTGCTCTATTTGTCTTTGTCCAGCTTCCGCAGATGTTGGACTCCACTTTTGGAAGAAAATTTGGTGGTGTTGGTTGCTCTAAACCTCTCCGTTTAATATTGATCTCTTACTATGTGAAAACTCAGTACTAAAATTCTGGAATCTAACTGGTTTTGGGAAGGCTTTTTGATGATGAAGTCAACTTGATGAAGATGTTATTTCAACGTAAGTCGTGGAGATGGGAAATTTTAAAGACTCTTCGTGGTGTTACCATGTGCTTCAAAATCCAATGTTCTAAAACTATTACTAACAAACCTGTTTACCTTATTACTTTTTATCCGAAATATTTAAATTTATCCGATTTGTATGATACTTATGCACAAAAGCTAAAAATGTATTTTGAACCAAAAAACCAAAACCCAATCCAACTGGAACCTAACCGAAAATAAAAAACACAAACAGAACCGAATACCAAACCTAAACATATTACTGAACCAACAAACGGGTTAATAAATTTGTCAAAAAAAAATTCTGCGCTTTTCAATGTGTTTTCTATGATCGTTTATAATCGATTGACTAATAGTAAAACAAAGTTCAACTAACAGTAGTGGAAAAAAATTTCTAAAAAATAATCAATTTACGTCTTCATTTTAGTTTCTTTACTTCACTATTAAAATTATATTTTTTTTGTTTATAGTATCTTTTCATGTTTTGTTTTAAGATGTAAGTTTTTTTCAACCTTAAATATATATGATCTATTACCAAAACAATAGTTACCTAATTCTTATTTAGACTAAAAATCTTTCCTATTTCAAAATAATATTGGGATATTATGATCATAACTGTTAAATATACATTTTACTTTTTATCACATAGAGATACAAAATTAGCATATATTTGGAATTTGGTATATATCCTTGAGATATACCGATTCTCTAAACATATTTGAAATATAAAGTCATGCAATAAAAAAATAAAAACCAGAAAATGTGACTAAAAATATATCTATCTAAATGATGATAAAGATCTAAAATTCTACATCTATATTTAGACCTTTACGCTCGAAATAAACGCAACATTTTATCGGATTCTTGACATTGTTAATTGAACCAAACCAAAACCCAAAATAAGAAAACCTAACCAGACTCTGCTTCACAAATAGCCGAACTATTACTATATTTTTTGAAGCAAAAACCAAAACCGGATCAGTATAGAACCGAAAATCAAAAATACAAGTTGGACTCGAACCGAAGTTTATAAATATCATCAAATCATAAAGTTATATTTTAAGAATATAAATTATAAATATAAATAATTCCGCGCAGCCGAGCGGGTCAATATCTAGTTTGTTAGTTTAAAAAAGAAATTATGACTTTATAGTTTTCTGTTCGGTATTGACATTTGTACTACTATATTTATCTTTTTGAGCATCTTTAGTCTAGGGATGAAAATGTTAAATGTTTAGATTTACTAGATTGTGACAGTAGCTTACTACCAGTTTAGTCGATGTTTTAACACATATGAGGTTCTCCAAAATAAGAGTTTATGTTATCAGTTGGCTTAATATATTTTAATGTATTTATTAATAATAACAATTTCAATTAATGTTAAAAATTGTGTCTATTCAAACACGTAATTACTGAAAGCAAATAATGATGAAAGTTTGTGTCTTTCCAACGTATAACTATTGAAATGATAGAGAAAAATATTAGATGTGTCTTTTCATCTGTAAAAATATTTAGATCATTGTGTAACTATTAAAAATAATTAATAATAAAAGGTTGTCTCTTTTCTAACATATAACTATTGAAAATGGTTGAGGAAAAATGTTTAGATATGTCTTTTCATCTTAAAAATGTATAAATATATCTTCTCATCTTAAAAATATATTTGTTAAACTATGAAATAATGTGTGTTTAAAATTTGTGTCTTTTATAATATTTCACATTTAAAAGTAGTGTCTTTTCATTATAAAATTAGATTTCATATAGAAATAATATTGTTGGTGGTGGTTATTTTCATAAACTCTTTTGCACAAAAAATGAAAAACACAATGTTAAAATTAAAAATTGCATCATTATACATTATTTGGGATTCCTACTATTAGTAGATTTTTTTATCATGAAAAAAAGCATATAAGAATTTTTCTACAACTATTTTTAATAGTTACATAGTTGAAAAGACGTAAAATTTCAACATCATATGAATTTTCTTTGAAAGAACACAATTTTACAATATTATATGTGATTTTTTTTGAAAAAACACAATTTTAAACATTAAAATAAGATTCTTAAACATAATATTTCAACATTATATGAGGTTTATTTAAAAGATATTATCAAAATGTATAAATATGTATCTTTTCAACTTAACGATGTGTCTTTTTATTATAAAAATTGTATAATTCATTTTATATCTATTTATATATATATTTAAATACTATTAAAACTGATTATAAATATCATGTAATATGATTTTTTGGATAATTTTGGTATTTTTATAATATTATATATTTATAAACCATTGCCCATATTTGTATAGTCACATATACATCTAATTTGGATCGAAAACTACACATATTAGGGGTGGGCATTTTACCCGATACCCGAACCCGTACCCGAACCCGATCCGAAAAACTCGAACCGAAATCCGAACCGAAATAGCAAAATACCCGAACGAGTATTGATTTAGGAGAGATTGAATATCCGAACCCAAACGGGTAATACCCGAACCCGAATGAATACCCGAAAATAACCGAACATAACTATACTTAACCTTATATTTCTAGTCTACATTTCTTATTTTATTTAAAATATTTATATTTATATTACACAAACTTTAAAATCATACAATAAACATATAATTATGGACAAAATGATTTGATACTCACTTAAAATATATGTCAAACTTTTTGTTTCATGTATTAACAAAAATTACATTCAAATTTTAAAAACAATAACCAAATCAATGTCTTTTTATTTTTGACATGTATCTCCAAATCTATTTAATCATTCAATCTATTAAAAATAAAAACTTAGTTCAGTAAAAATTATATTTTTAAATACAAAAAACTTAAAAAATGATTTTTTTTTAAATTCTAAATATCCAAACCCGACCCGAAATAACCGAACCCGAACTCAAAATACCCGAACCCGACCCGAACTACAAAAATACCCGAACGGGTTCTATAACCCTATACCGAAATACCCGAAAATCCGAAATACCCGACCCGAACCCGAACGGGTATCCGAACGCCCACCCCTAACACATATAGTTCCCATTAAATGCATGTTGGATTAATTCTTTCAAATAAATATCAAATAACTTAAAGATTTTAACTAGACCCACAACAAATGTGCATTATGTTTTTGAGCGGATATCCTGAAAGGAAGAATGACAATTTTGAATGCTACGAAGCACCCATTCATGTTATGAGTTAGCGGTCGCATCTCTTCCGCAAACAAATGCAACGCTTCAGTTGTCATTTTCATCAATTATATATGTAACTGACTTTCCAAATATTTTTAAACTCATCTTTAAAACTTTTAGAAAACTAACTAGTTTAAACTCATCTTTGGAACTTCTTAATAGCAAACCTACTTTTTGTTCAGCTGATATCATATTATCATCTTATTTTTATAGGAAAAAAATTTAAATCCAAATTTCAGATTCTTTAATTTTTATGATCTAAGGGATATAAAATTATTTTCCTACGTTAGCACTGAATAATTTCATTTTCAAAGGACACATATAATTTACAGTAATAAACGTACATTTTCATTGAATAGTTTTATTTTCAAAAAAAAAACACATCCCTTTTAAAATCACAAACGTATTTTTAATAATATTTTCTTTTAATTTCTAAACAACACATTCTTTCACATGCTTCTTTTAATTGTTGAATGATACACCATTTCACATGCATTTTAATTTTTTTCCACAACACATCTTTTCACATGCTTCTTTTTATTGCTGAATGATGTATATTTTCACATATATTGTTTTTAATTTATGAACAATGAACCCTTTCACATTTCTCTTTTAATTTATGAGTAACACACCCTCTAATTAACTGATACATTAAAGTAATTAATTATCTTTGTTATAATTTAAGTGAATTGTTGTAATATTTTACAATCCCCAACTAACCAACAGTCTTAAAAAATATTTTCTTGTGAACTATGATTGTTGTATTAGTGGGAGAAATTACATAAAAGTCTGGAAAGGCTTGAGAGAGTAGAATTTTCAAGATTGGAAAAGAAAATGTAATATAATGTATGGGATGCTGAGAATGTTTCTTTGGAAGAGACGAAGAAACTTAAAGAGGAGAATGACGATTACATATATCGTGGCTATATTCTCAAAGGTATATTAGTCTTTTTAGTAACATTACTAAGATGATCAAACATGGCATCACCGAAGGGGTAAGAACGGGTCGTCACCCAAGGGGTACTAAGGGATCATCATACAAAGTGTGCAAACATAACATCACTAAAGAGGTATGAACATGTCGTGATCCAAGAGGTACCCTTTGTCATAACCGCTGAGGTGCAAACGCGTCGTGAACGAAGAAGTGCGAACTTGTCGTGACCGAGGTGCGAACGTGTCATGACCGAAGAGTTGGGAACATCTCGTGACCAAAGAGTTGCAAACGTATCTTGACTGAAGAGGTGTGAAGTATCGTGTCAAAGAGATGTGAACATGTCGTCACTGAAATGGTGCAAATGTATCATAATCGAAAGGGTGAAAATGTACCGTCAACAAAAATGTGTGCACGTAATCATCACTGAAAGGATGTAAATTTAACAAAACATTGCAACCTTTAGTGATTACATCCTTTGTTGTTAATGATTGCAACTATTGACTAACCATTGCAACTATTGATTTTAACAATTGCAACTCCAACTTTTGCAACTATTACTGTTAACCATTAAAACTCTTTGTTAACCATTGCAACTGTTGATTATAACTCTTAAGTGTGAATGTAACAAAACATTGTAACCTTTGGTGTTAATGATTGCAACTATTGACTAACGATTGCAACTATTAGTGTTAACCATTAAAAACTCTTTGTTAACTATTGTAATTGTTGGTTGTAACTCTTAGCTCTCTATATAAAGAATTGTAGGAATTAGCAAATGGATAAAAAAATAGAAACCAATAGTTAGTCAGAGAGCGAGAGAGAGATTCGTTGTTCAAAGATCATCCAAGATCTTTGAAGAAATAAATATAAACACTAAAGCTCATTTTGTTTCTTTTGTATTTTAGCCTCGAAGAAGAGTAGATTTTGATTGTGTTATCAAAAGAGAGATTTTGTAAAATCAAAGAGTTGGAATAAGGTTGAAATACTCTTTGAGAAAAATGACATCGTGTACGATTTAATCATTATCCACGTTTATAATTCACACATCTTTAGGTTAGAACCCAACTAACCAACAATCTAATATCAAGCATATCTTTTGTGTTTTACCAACATCATCATTTTGTTGGATAAAAATTCAATATAAAATTTCAGTTGCTCACAGTTTTATAATTTAATAAACAAGATTTTTTTCATTGTAACTGATATCATTAAACTGTTTTAGCAAAGGATGTGTCATTCTCTTATAATCTCAAAGTGTATCTTTTCTTTAACCGCTGAAGTTGTCAGTTTATTACAGGAAAAAAATTAACATCCAACGGTTAAATTTGTACCTAATCTCTAATCTAACGGTTTGAATCATTTAGGAACTCGAGTATAACACCATAATTTTACTTAAGCAAGAAACGCGTTCATTATTTAAAGACTTGCATATTTTCTCAAACTTAACCATTATACTTTTTCATTGAATATTTTTCATAACCAAAACTTGTATATTTCAAGAAGCTTAACTATTAAACCCTTTTATAATATTTTTTTTTAAAAATATTCGATCAATTAATCAGAAAAAAATTTCATTCACTAAAAAGTTGTATCTTATAAGAAAATTAACCATTGTACGTGTTCACCGAACCATTTCATGATAGAAAAATTGTATAGGTTAACAAATATATTAACCTTTTTGTTTAACATTTAGTATATAATCACTTTAAAAATAATATTGATAATTTAATATTGATTAGTTAACCTAATAATTCTGAGGATTACATCACTTTAGCAAAAGTGTTTTTAAAATATTTTTTTATAAGAAAATTCTAATAATCTTATTTTCATCTTCAATGCTTTTATTTTTAACTATATCAGCTATATATTTTCTTTAAAATATTTATATATTCTCATTTTTTTAAATATTTAATATATAATATTTTTGAAAATAATACTGAAAATTTAATACTTTTGAAAGATTGCATCACTTTGGCATTAGTGTTTTCAATTTTTTATTTTAATAAAGTTCTACTAATTTCATTTTCATTTTAATGTTTTTGTTTTAACTATATCAGTTGAATGTATTTTTAAAAAATATCATATGATTTTATTAAAACATTTAATATAAAAATATTAACTTCCCCCGCGATTCGCGGGGGTCCACATCCTAGTGTATATAATATGACTCACTTAATATAAGTTTGTAGTTTATTTGGATTAATTAATGATAAGTTTATATTTATTTTGGAGAATTTGTTAAAGTTTGGTATTCAATTACCTGTTTTCTCAATCTTTATGTGTTTGGTATTTAAAAAAAAAAAAAATTGGATAAGCTTTGTTCTGTAGAGAATCCTTTTATCACAAGAATATAGTAGTAGTAATATATGGTGTTGTTTAGTGAAGTAGGCCTTGCTGTCCATTGGGCTTTTATAAAATGAAATGATAAAAATGGCAATACCTCGTTGTAAGCTGCTTCTTCTTCTTCTTCTTCTTGCTGGCTAAGTATACAAAGTACAAACATCGAAAGAAGCTTGAGATCGAAACAGCCATGGCGGGTCGTTTGGGATCGCAGGTCATGACGATGACGGTGACCAATACCCCGTCTGCAGATCTAGCCTTCACTAACCTCGCTTACTGCTCCTCTTCCGATCTCCGTCAATTCTCCGTTCCCGGTTCCGATCTCTTCCTCGCCAACGTCGCCGACACCTTTATTCTCTCTCTTTGATATCCTTTAACCTTCCCTCTTTTATCCGACGATCCTTTTGAATGAATGGCTAAGTGCAGTTGATTGTTTTTTTTTTCTCTCGAGGTTTCAGAATCAGTTTTGGAATTCAAATTAAAACTTTGTTAGGGAAAGTGTTCTCTTAGGTACATGCCATGACAGTTTATGAGATTTTGAAGGCTATAGACAATTTAGTAAGAATGTTTAATTAAATTCTCTATCACTGGAAATTTGTTGAACTTAACTGGTAATTACTGGACATGGAAGCATCCGTGATGGAAACATTGCTCTCAATGCTATTCAACGGAGGCATGCTAGAGTTTCCACTGGTGACATGGTTTCTATTAGCAGGTTAATTTCCATTCAGCATTTTTTTAACGTTTTTTATTTATTTATTTTGGTTTCTAAAGACTGCCTTGTTCTTGCAGATTTGTTCCCCCGGAGAACTTTGAGCTGGCTATGCTGACGCTCGAGTTAGAATTTGTTAAGAAAGGGACTAAAAGCGAGCAGGTTTGTTGATATCTATCATGTCTTCATTTCCTGGGATCTTTGCAGCCCGTGACTATATATAAGCTTCTCAATATTTCTTCACAGGTTGATGCTGCTCTCCTTTCAACCCAACTTAAGAGGAAATACACCAACCAGGTAGCTAGATTCTTGTGACTCTTCTTGTTAAATCTATAGATACACTAGTCTCGTGTTGTGTCTGTAGCATGCATCTAAGAGTAATATGAGAAGAATGATGATACCTAAACATCTAAAGTCTATGTAAAACAAATTAGCTGGTTAGATTCCAATTGAAGCAATGTTTATGGATCTTGTCGTTTTCATTAGTATTCTGGTGCACCAATAGTTTTTAGTGAATGCATTTGGTGACTATTCTGCAAATCCTGTAATAATTTGCTTAAGGTTATTTACCCTTGCGTTTCTTGATTATGTAGTA
This sequence comes from Moricandia arvensis, assembly GCA_905132765.1. Taxonomy (NCBI): domain Eukaryota; kingdom Viridiplantae; phylum Streptophyta; class Magnoliopsida; order Brassicales; family Brassicaceae; genus Moricandia; species Moricandia arvensis. The sequence goes on from CAJHQP010000106.1 coordinate 228,372, forward strand.
TCAGTTATATAGTTCTTTGGCCTTTAGTTCTTCATAAAATCATAGTAGCCCTGATTTATTGGAACAATACACACTGCTGCAGGTCTTGACTGTAGGCCAGAAAGCGACCTTTGAGTATCACGGAACTAATTACATTCTTACGGTCAATCGAGCGGATGTAGAGGGTCAAAATCAATCAAATGGCATCGAAAGAGGGATGCTTTCTCCAGATACATATATTGTGTTTGAAGCATCAAACGCAAGTGGCATAAAGGTGTGATTTCGATAAATTCTTTAGAGCTATGTGTTGTGGAATCAGTTACTCGAAGAATTTCTATCAATTAATGATTTAATTTTACTTTTGAAATGGTAAACATGATAGTACTTTTCTGATGTTTGTTATTTTATGGAGACAAATGTAGATGGATATTTCGTATCATCAATATTAACTTGCACGTTCTTATGCAGATTGTTAACCAAAGGGAAGCTGCTAGTAGCAATATATTTAAACATAAGGAATTTAACCTTGAGTCGCTGGGCATAGGTGGTCTGGGTGCAGAGTTTGCTGATATATTTAGAAGAGCTTTTGCTTCTCGTGTATTTCCTCCTCATGTCACGAGCAGGTTTTGTGATTTATTCTTTAACAAATATTAAGACTTTCGGCATATATGTTCCTCTAAGGTTATTTTCTTGATCCTGCAGACTGGGGATAAAGCACGTTAAGGGAATGCTTCTTTTTGGACCTCCTGGTACAGGCAAGACCTTGATGGCACGGCAAATTGGAAAGATGCTGAACGGGAAGGATCCAAAGGTATTTCTGATGAATCTGGTTACATGATTAGGTGGACACCTTTTGCCACAACCTGTTACTGACTGTTTAATTCTCACGGTTTTCTTCCTACATTGGCAGCTTCAGACTCTATTTCAATTGCTTGCTACAATTTTTACACCCTTTTAATGTCTAGTTAACTTAGTCTCTTAGTTGATTCACTGCTTTTGTTCCAGAAACCTACATGTTTAATGCTTCTGTTGTTTTATTTCTGGCATTATAGATCGTTAATGGTCCTGAGGTGCTGAGCAAGTTTGTTGGTGAGACAGAAAAGAATGTAAGAGACTTGTTTGCTGATGCGGAGCAAGACCAGAGGACCCTCGGTTAGGAAACTTTGTTTTCCCTATCTGTGTTCGTGTGTATTGATTTTCTTACACTTATATTGGGCAATCTTACTTTCTTTCTCAGGTGATGCTAGTGAGTTGCATGTCATTATTTTTGACGAAATCGATGCTATTTGTAAGGTACGCGACTTTTAATTTATAGGAGACAAATTTTGCCAGCTTTGAAGTTGTAAATATAATTTTAGTTTTGGCAACCAGCCGCACTGATTCGGGGGAATAGAGTTTATATATTGCCAATTATTATGATTTGCTTATATGAGTTTAAACAATAAATTCAATTTCTATGCTTTGTGATTTTCAGTCAAGAGGCTCAACGAGAGATGGCACAGGTGTCCATGACAGTATTGTAAACCAGCTTTTAACAAAGGTCAGTCAAAGATCAAGCTACTGTTTGTTTGTTGGTGTTTTCACGGAGGTGGCTAACATTTTTTAAAATTCAGATAGATGGTGTGGAGGCCTTGAACAATGTTTTGCTTATAGGAATGACTAACAGAAAGGATTTGCTTGATGAAGCTCTTTTAAGGTATCTCTATCCTTGTAGTAATAGATAGCGCTGGTGTTTCTTTTATACTTCAGTGAATTTTTTGAAATAGTTCTTTGTATTGTTTATTGGGAAGATACCATCCACATCATATTTACTCATGAACTTTAAAATGACTACTGTATGCGACTTAAGAACTATTATTTTTATTCTTGTGAGTAAAGGCCTGGAAGATTGGAGGTTCAAGTTGAGATAAGCCTTCCTGATGAAGCTGGGCGCCTACAAATTCTTCAGATTCACACAAACAAGATGAAGGAAAATTCATTCCTGGGTCATGATATCAATCTCCAAGAGCTTGGTATGGCTTCCTTGATTGTTCTTGTTCAAATCATGAAATGTTTGGTAATATCACCACTTCACTGAATAAAAGATAAATTTCTTTTCGAAGTTCTCTTGTATTTTGTATTAGGAATATGTAAGATATTCAGTCTTCATCTTTGCTTACTTGCTAGCATAAATGTGTTGCTGACATGAAATGTGACTATTGTCTGGCAGCTGCTCGAACAAAAAATTACAGTGGTGCGGAGCTTGAAGGTGTTGTTAAAAGTGCTACATCATATGCGTTAAACAGACAATTAAGCATGGATGATCTTACAAAGCCAGTGGAAGAAGAAAATATCAAGATCACTATGGACGATTTTCTCCATGCAATCTACGAAGTTCAGCCTGCCTTTGGAGCCTCCACAGATGACCTGGAGCGCTGCAGGTAATTAATTTTCTTTACTATGCGTTTGGGGTCTTGACGATTTCGCACGTAACTGATATTAGTTCCTAGTCCAAACTTAATTCTCTTCTTTCCTGCGAGTCATGTTGTTAAAACGCAATACTAAGTTTTATTACCTGGGGCTTGCTTTAAAAAAAAAAAATCTCTTTAGGCAATTTTCATGGACTTCTGAAATTGTAATTAGAAGGTGACTCTTGAAATTGATGTAAATTGGTCTTTGGAGCCAAAGTTCGATAAGGAGTCGTTCCTAGTATTTATTTAATGCATATCCGTTGTTTCTCTATTTTGCTCTAGTTTTTCTGTTGTTTCCTGTCCAATCCATTTGTATTTACAGCGACCACTTGGCATGCATGTATGACATGGTTTTGGTTTTACCAGTGCCTTTATTTTTGATAATCCTGAAATGTATGCAGACTTAATGGGATGGTGGATTCTGGTGATCGGCATAATCACATTTACAAAAGAGCTATGCTTCTAGTTGAGCAAGTTAAAGTTAGTAGTAGAAGTCCTCTAGTCACTTGCCTTCTGGAAGGGCCCAGTGGAAGGTATCCTCCGTAGTTTCTTTTTTCTGGCTGGCTGTTTTGTAAGCCTTTGCTGATTTTAAGACTGTTTTGTTTTTTTCCTGGGCAGTGGGAAAACTGCTTTAGCTGCTACTGTTGGTATCGATAGCGACTTCCCATATGTTAAGATTGTAAGTGTCGATCTTTCTTTTTACGACATGTATCTTAGACCTAAATGTTGGTGTGATACTGATTCAGTATTTTGTAGGTCTCTGCGGAAACTATGATTGGTCTTCATGAGAGCACAAAGTGTGCTCACATTGTCAAGGTCTGTGGTTTGGAAAGAACTCTTTTATGTGTTCTGTCAACTAACTGACAATCTATATTGGTGTGAATGAGACAGGTTTTTGAGGATGCATATAAATCACCAATGAGCATTATTATCCTTGATGATATTGAAAGGTTGTTGTTATCCGCTACTTATAGCATACTTTTTTGTAGTTTCCTTCTCCCTGCTTAGTGCTTGAATATATGAAAAAAATTGCAGATTGTTGGAGTACGTAGCAATCGGTCCTCGTTTTTCAAACATCATTTCTCAGACGTTGATGGTCCTTCTCAAAAGACTACCTCCGAAGGTGCGCTGCTTCATTTTACACAGTCTTCTTATGCTTGATCATGACTTACAGTCGAAAAAACATGTCTTGTTGACAGGGGAAGAAACTTCTGGTATTTGGGACAACAAGTCAACTAACATTCTTAGAGTCTGTTGGTATCTGTGAGGCATTCTCTATCACTTACTCTGTTCCTACGTTGAAAACAGAAGACGCAAAGAAGGTAAAATAGTCTTTTGAATTTTTATCCCAATTAAATCAATTCTTGAATTGGTTTAATCCTTCGTTTTTTTTTTTAATTCTTTTTTATCAGGTGCTGAAGCAGCTTAATGTCTTCTCAGAGGATGATATCGATGCAGCTGCTGAGGCTCTCGATGATGTATGTTTCTAAAAATAGTTTTTACTTTTTTTTTAAGCATAGAAATGAAACGGACAAATATAGAATTACGCTAACTTCTGCTTAACATTTTTGGTGGGGTTGGGTGTACGGCGCAGATGCCAATCAAGAAGCTGTACATGCTGATAGAGATGGCGGCGCAAGGAGAAGACGGTGGATCTGCAGAAGCTATCTATGACGGGAGAGAGAAAATAAAGATCAATCATTTCTTTGATTGCCTACAAGACGTTGTCCGATTCTGATCAACATAACTTCTCTTCTTTTTTTCTTTTTTTCTTTTTTCTATTAAGATCGTTGTTGGTAAACACTTGGTTACTCTTTGGGATTTTATTATCTTTCGAGGAATGGAACTGAGAGAGGGCTCCTTGCGCCGATGCGTTCTTCTTTCTCTCTCTTTTTTTTTTTTTGGCTTCTTTTGCTGAGTGAAACAAATATTGTTTTTGTCGTGCCAAAAAAAAAAACAAATATTGTTTTTGACTTTTAGTTTTAAATTTGTGTTTTCCCTAATAATTTCTCTAATTATTAGTTGTAGACTTGTAGTAAATTATCCTTAAAATAGTATTACTAATGTTTCATTTTAGTTGTTGTTTTAAATTTCTACATACATATTAAAAAAATATTTAATTTTACATATTTTTAAAATAAAAATCTCATTACCTATCAACATAACCACATTTCAATCAATAAAAAAAATAAAATAACATATAAAATTGGGCAAATCTCCTAAATAATTCTTTTTGAAGTTTTTGTCACAAAAATAACCCTCAAGAACAAAAATGACAAATCTAGTTTTTTTTTTATTTTTAAAAAATTAATTTTTTTTTTCAATTTTAAACCTCACCCCCAAAACACCACCCCATAACTCTAAACCCTAAGTCTAGATTAGTTAACCCAAGGGGTATAAATGTATATTAGTCATTTTGTTAACCCTTGGGTTAACTAATCTAGAACTTAGGGTTTAGAGTTATGGGGTGAGGTTCAGGGAGTGAGGTTTAAAATTGAAAAAAATAAAATAAAAATTAATTTTTTGAAAATAAAAAAGGGTTAGATTTGTCATTTTTGTTCTTGAGGGTTATTTTTGTGACAAAAATTTTTTTAGAGTCATCTTAGGATATTTCTCTATAAAATTAATAAATTCTGCTAAAATCATAAAACAATATTTATTTTAAAACAAAAATTTTATTCTGAGTAATTTCTTCTATTATACATTTATACCAATGTTATTTATATAGGGCTAGACACAACTGTACAAGTTTTTAGTGCAAACTGAGATTTCGTCAAATTTGTTGGACACTCATTTGCCTTTTAGCTTTGTTACAGGTATAGATAGACCTCCTAACTGGATGATAAAAGACAAATATCCTAAACTAGTTTCTATGTTTTTTTTTGTCAACTGTAAACCAAAAAGGTAATAGTTTTGAAACTGTGAAAGAATTATTTTATAACTTTGTGTAAGTGAACAGCTGGTAACTTCAAATTTGATTGCACAACGTTATATCTTCTGAAAGAAGATGGGCATGTTCGAGCACAATGTGCACTTTTGAAAAGGTGAATCCTTACGTAATCCCAACGGTGGAATGTTTGCGGAGCAGGTTCTTGAAGAATCAAGTACATAATGAAACCACCATTAAAAGAAAAAATGGACCATCCAGTTAAAATTTGGAATCCAGCAATTCGCCATGGCTCTCATGTCATATGGTCACGTTTGTTGGCTGTCATATCCACATCAAGTTTAGTTGGTGATTTCATAATTGGCACCTCATATATAATACGTTATATATATAGACAAACTAATCATTGCTTAGTGATTAAATCGCATCTTGAAAATTTCCTACTATATTTTTTTATTTATTTTACTGTATGTATACGTGTAGATGCCTTTTCATGGTGATCCACTTACTTGTCTCTTACCTTAAGCCTGATTGAGTCTACATCTTCTTCTTCCCTCGGTCTTCCCCATCTTTTCTTTTTCATAATTTCTTGAGAAGTTATGTTTTTTTTTTCATTAAATTCTTTTTGTAAATAATATGTTTCATAATTTGTCAAGAGAGGCTTCTACAGGAAGCATATAACTAAAAGAAAGGCTGTTTCTCTATTCTTCTATCTTTATTTTCATCATTTCTTTTCAACCAAGTATCTGAGATTACAGGTGAATTTGGCGCAAATTATTTACTACTTTTGTAAATAAAACAAAGAAATATTCGGTTATTGCTCATATATTTAAACAGATGGTGTTTGTGTATATGATGATCACCTTATAAAATCTTTGATTTGGAAATAAATGTTGTCAAATTATATAACACCAGCATTAATGTGCTTTTAAAAAGTTCAGTTTTGATGCTTAGATCTTACAATAAGAGATATAGTCACAAAGGCATTAATTCCAATCTTGTTGCATGGAAAAACCGTATTCATATTAGCAGATGCTATTCTATACCCTTTTTCCTTGTGATCTCTCTCTACTTTTTATTTTTATATATACATGAATGTATCATTATTTAGTAAATACTGAAACCTTCGTTTTTTCTTTCTAACAAAAGAACACTTTGAAGTGAGAGAGGAAGACTATTGTTGGGCTTCTTCAATCTTTAGTATAAAAAGGAGTCCGCTACAATCAAGTTTACAAATTTTCGTGATAAGTTTAGGGTTTTGAAATCTCTTCACCATGGCAATGAAAATGAAGGGCATCTACAAAGGCTTCAAATGCATCTCTCAAATATTTGGTAATCATTACCCTTTTCTATCTTCATATACTTTCGTAGTTTAGTTTCTCCTCATGTTAAAACTACTTGAACAAATATGCGTCTACATTTTTGACGTAACAGGAACATTTGATCACTTATACAAAATGGCTATCACATTATATATTTTCTTCCACATAGTTCGTTAATCCATTATACTAAATGGTTATCAGTTTATTAACTTATACATGAGTTTGTAGCTTGCTTCATGTAATTATATATTAGTTGTACGGAAAATTTATTATGCTTCAGAAAAGAAAAATTAAAACACTATGAAGTAAAATTAATTATTACGTTTCAGCCTTGGAGAAAGAGAGGGAAGAAATAGAAATTGGGTATCCAACAGATGTAAAACATTTGGCTCATATTGGATTAGAGGGTTCCTCTAGCAGTGGTCCTGGTTGGGTAAGTACTTTGGTTAGTTGTTTTCATTTTTTTTCTTTGGCCAATCCTTATGTGAAAAGTATAGCATCTAATTAACAAGTAAAAAAATATAAATAAGTAATTTACAGCTAATCTGTTGTATTTACTGTGAAGATGAGTGAGTTTATGGTTGGAGCTGAGGCTTTATCTCCAAGAGCCTCATCTTTTAGTAATGCAAGACCTTCTTCTTCTTTTTTTACTTCTTCTTCCACTGGTAAGTGTAATTACTAGAGTGACCGAGCTAGTTACACTACGTTATTATTATTTTTTGAAACAAACTATGTTGAATTTGTGTATGCAGATTTTGAAGGATCGAGTCGACGAACAATATGTGATACACCAAGAGATATACCTCCAGTTACTCCAATAAATTTACAAAAAAATAACAACAAGAAAAGTAGAAGAAAGAAGTCGGCTTCATCATCATCATCTCCAAAATCTTCAAAATCATCTATTTTATCTAAATCTTCGTATAAATCAACTGTATCACGACTAATCTAAAACATATGACAGTAAGTGCAAGAGAACAAAAATCAAAGTTCGGTCGCTAATTTGTGCATACTTCAGGGGTTTTCTGATTTTATTTTCCATATGTGTAGACATGTTGTAGTGTTTGGAGTTTGAGTTTTTATGTAAATAAAAAGAAAATAGGAAAGAGAAAGTAAGGCAATTTGTGTGAAATGGTGGTGGTGACTTGTTTTTTTGTTTTTTTTTATCGAAAGATCATTCTATTACTCAATCATGAGGTGGTCTGGGGAGCCAGACCGGAATAGAACAACCAACAAAACAGATATTTCTATGAAAAGAACGAGCGTTCTTAGCTAATGCGTCCGCAGTTCCGTTTAAATTTCTTGGGATGTGACAAATCTCAAACCCTGGGAAGCAGATCAGGAGCGTCCGTATGGCCTCCAACTCTGTTGCAAAACTCAGCCACTCAAGTGGTGCCGAAACCATCGCGATATCGTCCTTGCAGTCAGTGCCAAAACGTTGACAGGACGAATGCTGCAGCATGCACTCCATAGCCCATCGAAGAGCCTCTAACTCCGAATGAAGTGCCGTTTTGCGCTTCCTTATATTACACATTCCCATGAGCTCATTATTCCCCGTGGAGCCCTTGCACACCCAGCCGCATCCGCTAAACTGATCTGTTGTAGTCCAAGAACAATCCACAATACAAATATTCTCCAGACATAAGATCTGTGGTGTCTCAGCCACATTCCCGTGTGGATTCTGGATAATCGCCTCCTTGGTAGAAAACCATGCATGGCATTCACTTTCTGCATAGCGAACAAGCTCCAACGGGTCTCGGTCAATTTTCCTGAAGACTTTATCATTCCTGGCCTTCCAGATATACCAAATCAACCAAGGAAAAGGATCTCTGTGATGTTCCTGCGCATCAAACTCATTCTTCCTCCAGAAGAGGTAGTCCATGCTAGCAAAGATGCTAGATAAAGGAAAAATATTTCGACCTGATGGTATCGACGATAATGCCCAAACTTGTAAAGCAGGGGGGCATTCAAATATAGCATGAGTTACTGATTCCTCTGGTTCCCACAACGCGAACAATAATCATCACATCTCAATTTTCTGTAGTTTAAGTTCTTTGTGACCGCCACATGACATGTTATCAATTGCCAAATAAGATGGCATATCTTTGGGGGTGCATCGATCTTCCAAGCAAAGGCCTGAAGTTCTGTAATACTAGGTCCATGCATATCAGTCACCTCTGTTGTCCGCAGAAATTTCCTTGCCACCCAGTAACCTGACTTGACCGTATATTTCCCAGTCTTGGTATAGTTCCAGCAGAAGGAATCTCTGTGATTTACCGTACTTAATGCTATACTTCTAATTAAGGGAATGTCTTCCGAACCAACATAGCTTGTCAGCAACTCCATATCCTATTCCTTTGTTTCATGATTAATTAGATCACTGACTCTCATGTTCGGGTGCAGCACGGGAGCGCACGGTAAGGCCGGCCTAGCTGGTATCGTCGGGATCCAAGGATCCTTCCACACCTTGGTCTCATGTCCAGAGTGAATCTTCTGTCTGATACCCAAAAGAAGTAGACTACGCGCTGCCGAGATACTATTCCAAACATAAGATGTTCTGGTAACCGAAGTGATTCGTAAAGGCGAACTCATCTGATAGTATCTCCCTCTCATTACCCTTGCCACCAAAGAGTCCAGAAAATGGACCAGCCTCCACAGTTGCTTTGCTAATAATGCCAAATTGAACTCGTGAATCAATCGAAATCCTAATCCTTCTTCACTTCGTGGTTTGCAGAGTTTCTCCCATTTCGCCCAATGGATTCCTCGTTTAGGTGGGTTTGAGCTCCACCAGAACTGTGCAATGGCACTAGCAAGCCTTTCACATATCTCCAACGGAAGCAAGAATGTAGACATCACATAAGTCGGAAGCGCCAGCAAAATAGATTTTATCAAGACCTCTTTTCTTCCTCTCGATAGCCATCTTCCTGTCCAGCCATTTACTCTGTGCATCAGCTTATCTCTAAGAAACGCAAAAAGTTTACATTTGGAACCACTAATATCTTCTGGAATTCCCAAGTAAGATCCCATCCCACCGTCATTTTGAATGCCCAACGTGTCCTTAATTTGCTGTTTAGTATGAGCATTTATCTTCTTGACAAAGAGCACAGAAGATTTCTCAAAATTGATGCACTGACCAGATGCTTTCCCAAATTTCCTTATCTCATTCATTACTTCCTGACATTCACGGGGCTCCGCCTTACAAAAGAAAAGGGTATCATCAGCAAAGAGAAGGTGGGATACCGAAGGACATGCGCGTGTTACGCGCATCCCCGTTATCTTTCCTTGATTCTCTGCATGATTAAGAAGGCTAACGAGCACTTCCGTGCAAAGGATAAAAATGAAAGGAGACAAATGATCTCCTTGACGTAATCCTCTTCCCGGTACAATGTTTCCTCTTGGGTGTCCATTTAACAGAACTTTATACCGGACCGAACTTATGCAACGCATAATCCACCCAATCCATACATCTGAGAATCCCATCTTTTGCATTACTGCCTGGATGAAGGGCCATTCCATTCGATCATACGCCTTACTCATGTCTGTCTTGATGGCCATTCTCTTATTACGTCCATTTTGTCCGGTTCGTAACGCATGAAACATTTCTTGTGCAATCATGATATTGTCAGAGATCTGTCGTCCTGCAACAAAAGCCGATTGCGTTTCAGAGATTAAGCCTGGCAACACCTTTTTTAATCTCTGGCATAAGACCTTAGAGATTATCTTGTAACTGACGTTGCAAAGGCTTATAGGCCGAAACTTAGCCATTTCATTTGGTTTGTCAACCTTGGGAATAAGACAAATATTTGTATCATTTAGCCCGTTTGCATTGTTCCGTCAAAAAGGAATTGGTTAACCATAAGGGTTAAATCCTCCTTAACGATATCCTAAAATTTCTGGTAGAATAGAGCTGTCATTCCGTCTGGTCCATGGGCTTTCTCGGGATGCATCGCAAACAGAGCCAATTTTAACTCCCATTCCGAAACCGGAGAGGTAAGCTCCTCATTTTCTGCTCCATTAATCTTTGTGGAGATCTCTGATAGTGCCTCATCAATATTATCTGGAGTAGACGTCTCAAACAAGTCTCAAAAATAGTTAGTAGCAATGGCTACTATCCCATCATCATCTTCCACCACCACCCGATTGGGGTCAATTAATTGGGTAATTTTATTCCTTGCCCTCCGCTGTTTTGTTACAGAGTGAAAGAATTTTGTATTTCGATCGCCTTCCTTGAGCCAGAAAGTTCTACTCTTATGTTTCCAAAACAGTTCCTCTGCCTTAAGAGCATCGGATAATTCTGTCAGCGCCTTCGCGATGTCCTCTGTTGAAGCATTATCATTCAAATACAACCCTTCCACTTTTTCCTTCAGGTCTTCCACTTGCTTCCCAGAATTTAAATCATTTGATCTCCTCCAAGAACTTAATGCCTTGCGACAGCTTGAGATATGTTCCATGATATTCGCATTAGGGGGGAGATCTGGTGATTTCCACCCATCTAATACAACTTGTCGTACATCCTCTCTATCAATCCATCTCTTGTCGAACTTGAAGAATTTTGATTTCCTTACTGGCTTAGAGAGTATATTTGCAAGAACCGGACGATGTTTTGATCCCCACAGCCGCATATAATTTACCACTGAGCGTGAAAATTTCTCATGCCAATCTTCATTACCTACAGCCCTGTCCAATCGGCAACGGACTGTGGTTTCTCCGGCTCTTTTACCGACCCATGAAAGTTTATTGTCTGAACAACTTGTTTTGTTGTAAAATTTGTAAGTTTTAATTAAACCAAACTCTTTTTTTAATAAAATCACTTTATATAGAGATATCTTACACATTTCTTCTAACAAAACAAATTCTGCTTTTAAACAGTTTTATCATGTAATTGTGGGAGCACTCCTTAGTCCTAACAGCTATGTCCAAGCTGCTAGGAAACAGATGTGAAAGATTGTTTTGATATCTCAGAACATTTTCAATAGTCTTTCGTTTCTAATAATTTTAGTAATATTATTTAAGAGCTGCCTTCAATCTTACGTTTCTATACAACATTATTTCTTCTATGGTTTTTCTAATTCATTACAATTTGCTGTCGTAAGCAAAATATTTGTATAAGAAACTTTATTAGCATTTAAATTTATATATTTGTTAAAATTATATCATTTAAATATAACTTATAAATATTTTAATTATATATATACTTTGTGTTTGGCCTCTCAATGTTCTCGCATGACACTAGATTCAATAAGACCAACAAGCACTTAAAATCATCCAAAAGTCTCACATAGTTAATATTGGAGGCTTACTCACATTGTCAATGCCACAAAGTTATGGGAGAATCTTCAAACTGTTATGGCAACCTCTATAACTTGAACCGAGTTTTGGAAGTTAAGAAAACTATCAATCACATGAGCCAAGAGGAATTAGAGTTCAATCAATTTTTGGCAAGTTCACAAGTTTATGAGCGAACTTAAAACACTTAGACCAAACTTAATAGCTCCAAAGATTTTAAGGGAAATATATGAGCAAGACAAAGTTTTCAGTTTTCTTCTCACTCTAAATCCTCACTACAACCAGTTAGTCAAACATATACTGAGAGAAAACAGGCTTCCAGGTTTTGAAGAAGTGTGTTCTCTAGTTCAAAGAGAAAAGAGAAACATAGAACACAAAGTCTTTAGTAAAGAAGGGAAGCGGTTTATCTCATGAGGAGTGTGCATAATTAGAAAGGAAGGGATGAAACTAATACCTGGAGGTAGAAAGGTCACGAATCGAGTCAGGAAGAGCATAAATCATTCATGTTTGACAATAAGCCGGTTGCAAACAAACTCAAAGTGGTTGAAGAGCAAGCTTTTGAAGAAAACCTATGTATTCTTCCCTTCTAAATGACACTAATAAAAAGGAAACCTGCACATAACCAACCATTCATGATGAACCATTAAGTATGAGTGATTTACTACTACTTATCTAGGCTGTTAAGGCTTTACTCTCATCAAGGAAATCTAGTACATATTTCCTTGTTTCTAGACCATCTATAATAGATTATGGAGCTAATCACCATATGATTAATGATAGGGATATTATTAGTAACGTTAGGTCTGCCTTCGAGAGTAATAGTAGCAAATGGTGATAAAATGAAGACAAAAATAATATGTAATCTTAGGTTGTTTGATAGGGAATTCAGTGGACTTTTATATGTCTCGTTTTATATCTATTTTTATTTATGTGAGAAAAACACGGCTGACTTGAATTTTCAAGTGGTGTTTAGATTTAATGAAGTTGAGTTTCGGGATCTTAAACCATGAAAGGTGATTGGAGAAGGAAGTAGCCACCTAATCTCTCTACCCCTGATTTATTATTATGCATGACCAGTACATTTGTTTTGTGTGATAGCATTAATTGGCATGCTAGATTAGATCATCCACACATTCATGCATGAGCTTATGATGCCTAATATGATTTTAACCATTTAGAACATGAAGCATGCATCTAAGAGGTATAAAGAACGTTAAGAGATGTCTCTTTTTCAATGGCACAGTTAAGGGGATGACTATCAACATAGTGTGATTAAGCCCATGTTTGTTTTTGTATCGAGACACTATTTATTTATTTTAAAAAAATTAAGCTCCACCCCTTAACTCTATACCCTAAGTTTAGATTAGTTAACCGTAGGATTTTTTTCCATCAGTTAAACTTAGGATTATAAGTGTATATTTAACTCTTTAATGAAATATTTTGGTCATTTTGATCATTACGGACTATATTTATAATAAAGGATCATAGGAAATTTCTATTAATACAAATATAAAAGATTAACTATTTATTATAATTTTAGATTATATTTTAATTAGAAATTGCATTTTCCCACCGAAAACAGAAAATTATTTTTAACATCAAAACCGAAAAATATGTTTTCCATCAAAACCTAAAATCATGTTTTCCACCAAAACCAGAAATTCACATTTCCTTGCCTAAATCGAAAAATCGTGGTTCCCCAAAAAATTGGAAAATCACAATTTCCGTCAAAAATTGGAAAATCACATTTTCTCACAAAATCGTAAAATTACATTTTCTTGCCAAACCGAAAAATTGCATTTTCCGCCAAAATCAGAAAATCAGAATTTCACGTCAAATACTACAAGAAAACATGGACAAAACAACTACAAAATAGTCGTTATGTCGTCGTAATCAGCCGATTACGATTACGTAATGATGATTTGTCATTCGTCGTTATCGGCTCGTCGTAATGCATCAATCATCGTAAATTCAAAGTAAAATATACGACTAACTGAATTTGTCGTAAACCAGACGTACACAAAATCATAGTAATGTCGATGTAAAGTTACTTCCTTATAATAGACGTAAACTAGACGTAAATATCGTCGTGAAGTCGACGTAAATGGTATGTCGATTAAACATCGACTTTCGAAGTAATTAGTCGTAAATATTATGACTAATTAACATCGAGAGTCGTTATTAATTAGTCGTAATATTTACGTTGATTTAACTGTTTTTCAAGTAAATTAACATCGAAAGACGTTGTTAATTAGTCGTAACTTTACATCTACTTAACGTCGAATTAATTGATTTTTATTACATTTAAATAATAAAAAAATAAAATATTTAAATTCAAAAAATAATTATTGAATTCAAAATATTTATAGAAATTACTAATTATAAATCCAAAATAAAAAAATTAGTCGCAATATTCAAAATATATAATATACAAAAGAAAAATTAAAACATAAAACCTAAGAGTTTAGGTCATCGAAGAGCTGTGAACTATGTTGCTTCGTCTGTCGCTCGATGTCCGCATGTTCTTCGGAAGTGGGGACGGTGTCCATGGTTGGAAGAACAATCCTCCACATCTCTGCCAGAGCCGGGTTTGTGTCAGCAATGAGATCAAACATCGACGCCATTTCCCTAATTTGGCTCTTGTTGGCAGCATCGTTCGTCTGAAGCTGTGCAATGCTTGGCTGCCGCCAATTCTTGCTTGATCCGAGTCTCGGTTTGCCTTCTTGCATCAAAGGCAGCTGTAACACTCGGGACATCGTTTACAGAACTGACCCCGACCATCCATCCCCTTCTCTTCGGAACAACCTTCATCCGTCCCCATCAATTTTAATATGCAGTTCACTCCTACAACATAATGCATGTAAATCGAACCTTGAGTTCTTATTATATTTTGTCTTCCCCGTGAAGTTTAATAATGTGTTGATGATGTTGTTAAAGATTTTTTTCTTTATATGCATCACATCAAGATTGTGTCGCAAAAACAGATCCTTCCAGTATAGAAGTTTCCAAAATATACTCTTTTTGAGCCAATTATGTTGTGTCCCGTAACCATCAGGCATGTTTACAAGAGTATGCCATTTACCCCATTTGCGGACTGTTTCTTGCGCAGCATAATAATCAATATCTTTCTCGATTTCATCTTCAGATAAATATGGTGAAACGATGTCCTGAACAACCACTTTAGATCTAAACAACGTCTTGTTTCTTCAGTACGAATGGGTGATGGGCAGAAATCTCCGATGACAATCAAACCAAGACGTCTTCCTACCGTACTTCAGCTGAAATTCGCTTGTGTTTCCCATACAATAAAGACAAGCTAGCCTTCCATGCGTAGTCCAACCTAATAACACCCCATATGCAGGAAAGTCACTGATGGTCCACAAAAGAACTAATCTCATTGTAAAGTTTTTTCTCGTTGAACAATCATATGTCTCCACTCCTGTTGACCACAATTCCTTCAGTTCGTCTATCAGAGATGTTGTAGAAAAACATTGAGAGACCGCTTCGGATGCTTGGGCCCGGGTATCAATATACTGATGAAATGAAATTCCCTTTCCATACACATCTCTGGCGGAAAGTTGTATGGCGTCAAGATGACTGGCCAAAGTGAGTATTGCCTTCCAGACATTCCAAAAGAACTAAATCCATCTGTGCACAACCCAAGATAAATATTGCGAATGTTGGCTGCAAAATCAGGGTGTGCTGAATTCAAGTGTTTCCAAGCTTTCGCATATGAGGGATGATTGATCTCGCCTTCCTTTTGAGTATGTTCTGCATGCCATCTCATCGCTGCTGCAGTCTTTTCAGATTGATATAATCTCTTCAGCCTATCCGTAATAGGTAAGTACCACATCCGCTGGTACGATATCCTATTCTGACCATGTCCTTACGGTTTCTTGAAAAATCGACACTCTAATAATTCTACATCTTTCCTCCAGTAGATCATGCAGTTGACTATACATACATCTATCATCTCCGAGGGTAAACCAAGACTACGCACAAGTTTTTGAATCTCATAATAAGATTCCGCACACAAATTCTCTTCAGACAAATACTCTTTAAACAACTCACCTCATACATCCATACAAGCTTCATGTAAGTTATAATCAGTTTTGATATTCATAATCCTAACTACCAATGACAATTTAGAAAGACATTCTCTACAACCTTCACAAATATACTGATTTGCTGCTGCTACCATCTCATAAAACCTTTTTGCATCCAAATTAGACGCCTCTACATTTCTTGTACTTCCTCTAGATTTTCTACTTCGCCAGCAACTACTGAAGTTGTTTCACGAAATGCATTTATAACCATATCATGCATCCTATCATGATCTACCACGTCTTGATCCTCTTGAGGATAATCAGAATGCAATTCTTCCCTATTACGATTTTCTTCAAACTGATTACTACTACTAGCTTCATTCCTGCTATCACCCTCCCCATGGTGATATCAAATGTAGTAATGTGGGGGGGGGGGGGTAAAACCTCTATTTACTATATGTTTCCAAACTGTTTCACTACGAGCAAACTTGGTATTCTTGCATTTACGACAGAGACGTAACATTTTATCTGATTCTTATGTGAGAGGCGTGGTTCCAGCCCGTTGCACGAATAACCCCCCCCCCCCCCCGTTTAAAAATTTGTTTCTCACAACTCCTGCAGAATCTTTATGTGCATACATCCAACTCCGAATCTCATAGATATTGCCACCGTGAGACATTTTTTTACTCTTCTCGCTTTTTTGGTGTTTTTTAACAATGAGAGAATATAGCATATTTATAGGCAATTTTTGATTTTGGCAGGTGGGAAGGTTACAACGAGATTACTTCCATTTTAAAAACATTAGACGTACATCAGAAGTTAAGTCGAAGCAAAAAAATGTAGTCAAATAGTAGGTATTTTACTTCAATTTTACGTCAATTTCAAAATTCGTCGTAAAACAGAAGTAATCTTGATTTGTTTTACGACGATTTGTAATTTATGTAATTTCTCTTCTTGTTTACTACGATTTTGAACTCCTCGTAAATGTGAAGTAAATTCGACGTAACATTACGACTACCTTGATTCGTCGTAATGCTTAGTCGTTACTGTTTTGTTTTCTTGTAGTGAAAAATTGGAAAATCGGATTTTTCTACCAAAAATGGAAAATCGTGTTTCCCACCGAAATTATAAAACCAGAAATCACATTTTCCCGTAAAATTATAAAATCACATTTTACCGTAACATCGAAAATCATATTTTCCCGTCAAAACTAGAAAATTGTGTTTTCCCCTGAAAACTTGGAAATCATGTTTTCATGTCAAAATTGGAACTTTGTGTTTTCTCATCGAAACTGGAAAATTTTATTTTCCAGCCAAAACCCTAAAATTGTGATTTCCCGCCAAAACCGTAAAATTGTGCTTTCCCGCCAAAAGCGTAAAGTTGTGTTTTCCCACCAAAATCATATTTTTGTCACCAAAACTGTACAATCGTAAAATTAAGCTTTCTATCAAAACCAACAAAATTGCGTTTTCTGCAAAAATGCAAAATTAATTTTAAATATATTTATTTGAAAATAAAACAAATTCATAATTAAGAATAAATATCATGCATTTTTAGTCTTTTTAACTACTAGTATTTAAATGCTATTATAAAACAAAAACAAACAACTTAGCATCTAGATGTTGCACCTTAATGCAAATACTAACTATAAAAATGAATAACATCTCGATACAATATATGTATGTTGTGTTCGTTTGCGACATCTAGAGCGTCGACGGTCGTATTTTCTTCACGAGAGATCTTCGTGAGTTTGAATGTGGTGAATTTTGTTGCAAGACCTTGTGCTTCCCTCAAATATCCTGCCATCATTTTGTTTCTGGCCTCGTAGTCGCTACTGGATTGATTTGCTACCAATTGTGAGTCACATAAAGTATAATTTGACGAAGGCTTGTTCGCATTCGTCATCTCATTCGAAATCTTTCTACTTCCAGATCAACTGATAGAACAGTAAATACTTATCCATTGATTGTGAAGTGAATATATTGAGCGCACTACCTGTATTGTTAGACGTTGAACTTCTTTCTTAGTTTGCGGAGAAATCATGTTCAACAATGCTGATATTTGCTTGAGATTTTCCTTTACTCCCCGTTGTTGTGTGACTAAGTAACCAAGGAATTCCCATGGTAAACGTACATTTAGTTGGATTAACTTTCATACTATACTTGTTTAGCATGCCGAAACACTCTTTGAGGTGAGCAATGTGATTGTCTTCCTGTAAAGATTTCACCAACATGTCGTCTATGTAGACTCCATAGTTTTACTGAGCTGTTATGTGCACATCTTGTTGTAGAGGCGCTGATAGGTTGGCCCCACGTACTTGAGTCTAAACGGCATTAATTTGTAGCAATATAATCCTATATCTGTGACAAAGGCGATTTTATCTTGATCCTCTGAATGCATGAGGAGCTGATTGTAATATGAAAAATGCATTTAAAAGGTTGGAGTTGTTTCCTGCAGTTGCTTCCACTAGGCGATCTATGTGTGGTAGCAAAAAACTATATTTTGAGCATGCTTTGTTAAGGTCAGTGAAGTCAATGAAGACTCTCCACTTTTTATTCTTCTTTTTTACCACTACTGGGTTAGCAAGACAGTCCGAGTTGATTGACCCAGATTGACCCGGATTTAAGCAGAATTTCTACCTCCGTGTTGACAGCTTATGTTCTTTCGGAGCCGGGCTTCCTTCATTTATGCCAAATAGGTTTGAAGGTTGGGTCAACGTTCAATTCATAAGATTTTATCTCAGTGTCTATTAGGATCATGTCAAAAGTCCTTATGTTCTCTTTTAGGAAGGGAGTCGGTTCCTTTTGTATGTTTTTCTTTAGTTTTGCTTCAATCCATGCACAATGACTCGGGTCTTATAGGCCGATGCACACTTGTTGTATCTCTACCAGTTATGGACTGTTTGGATCCTTTTCTCTTCTGTTTTCTAGTATACATCAAAGTCTTCTTGTAGTTTCATATGATTAGCTCGTTGTAATTTGTTTTCTTTGACATAACACATCATGGACGTTCTTTTTTTTTCCTTGGACCGTCATGATTCCCCGGGAACTTGGGTATTTAATGCACTGGTAGTACCTTGATGGGTCAACTCACATTGCATGGACCTAAAGTGTTCCAAATATTATGTCATAGACTCCTAGAGAATTCAGGACAACGAATTTGGCTTCCGCCCTGATTCCACCAATTTGGGTTACTATCCAGATACTTCCCATCATCTTTGTGATTGATCCATCAAATTGGTTGGTGTCATCTATTTCACAATTAAGGATTCTTAATTTCTCCAAAGTCCGCTTCATTTTCCGAGCTGCCACTACAAGAAAACACGCCTATTGCGAGGGAAATTGCGAGTAAAAATATTCGTCGCAATTTTGTAACGGTTTTGCGAGCGGTTTGCAACGGAAAATATTCTCTCGCAAAACACTCGCAGTTTTGCTAGAGAATACTTTTCCGTTGCAAACCGATCACAAAACCGTTACAAAATTGCAAGCGTTTTGCGAGACAAAGAAACATATAGGTTGGTAAAGCATATTTTTTTTGTGTAACTAATTTTTGCGAGGGATAAACATTCTCTCGCAAATTCGTCGCAAAAAATAGATAGGTTGGTGATACACGTTTTTTTTGTTTACCTTGCTTTTGCAAGTGATTAATTCTCTCGCAAAACCCTCGCAATTTCTTATTTCCTCGCAATTTCGTTACAAAATCTCTTGTAAACTCTTGCAATTCTTTTTCAAATCCATTGCAATTTTTTAAAATGTCTATATATAGCATAACCTGAGTAGAGATCGTAACAGAAAAAAGTATAAAAAAGTTGAGAGAAATATGTCATATGAACATGAAATATACGCGTTACGGGCATGGATGTACAATCATAATGATCCGGAGACTGGTGAAGTTATGAAAGAGTATCGGGCTAGACTACGAGGATTCTTACAACAAGCAACTAACCAACCATTCTCAAGGGAACATGGTAAAAAAAAATTTCCCTGTAAAAAATGCAAGAATGAGTCATATTTAGAAATAAATACCGTGAAGAGACATCTATTTAATAGAGGATTTTGACCAAACTACTACATATGGTTTTTGCATGGGGAATGTGCATCAAGTAGCAGTACAGGTCAGAGATTTGAACTACCAAGTTATAATGCTAGTTATTATGACGCCCATGAGTCAAATATGTCTAGAAACAATGCCGGTGATGGGTATGAGCAAAATCTGTTTGGAAACAATGTTGGTGATGCTGAGTATTAGCAACACGGAAATAGGTATCATGATATGGTAACAGATGCAATTCATGAAGCTGCTATTCCTGATAGTAGTAGGGAAGAACCTAACATATATGCAAAACGATTTTATAATATGTTAGACGTTGCCAAAGAACCTATCTACGAAGGATGTAGAGAAGGGCTTTCTAGATTATCACTAGCATCTAGGATGATGAAAATTAAAAGTGATCATAATCTAAATGAGAAGTGCATGGATTTGTGGGTTCAACTAATTAGTGAATATTTACCAGAAGGTAATCTTGCAGCCAAAAATTTCTATGAAATTTAGAGGTTAGTTGCCGGTCTCGGTCTACCATATGAAATGATTGATGTATGCATTGATAATTGCATGATTTTCTAGAAAGACGATGAGAACTTGCAGGAATGCCGATTTTGTGGAAATCCAAGATATCAAGAAACCACAGGAAGGAATCATGTGCCGTATCAACGTATGTGGTACTTACCGATCACAGATAGATTGAAGCATTTATATTACTCGGGAAGGACGGCCGGGTTGATGAGATGGCATGCCCAACATTCGGTAAAAGATGTCGAGATTACACATCCCTCAGATGCTAAGGCATGAAAACACTTCCAAACCGTATATTCTGACTTCGTGAGTGAGTGTAGAAATGTTTATCTTGGGCTATGCACAGATGAATTTAGTCCATTTGGTATGTCTGGAAGGCAATACTCTTTATGGCATGTCATCTTGACGCCATACAATCTCCCTATGGAGATGTGCATGGAAAGATAATTTTTGTTCGTGAGTATTCTAGTGTATGGTCCAAAACATCCAAAGCGAGCGCTTGAGGTATTTATGCAACCTTTGATCCATGAGCTGAAAATGTTGTGGCGTTTTGGTGTGCGGATGTGGGATTACTCGCAGCAGAAGAACTTCAATATGCGTGCAATGCTTATGTGGACCATTAGTTTCTTTCCCGCAAATGGAATGTTATCGGGTTGGACAACGCATGAAAGATTATCATGTCCATATTTTATGGATAGGTCAGATGCTTTTCAGTTGAAAAATGGAAGGAAGTCATGTTGGTTTGATTTTTATCATAGGTTTCTTCCGCCGCATCATACTTATCGTAAGAACAAGAAATTGTGTAGAAAAAACAAGGCGGTGCATGTTCCTCCCGGTAATGCAACCAGAAGCAACTTTGTTAGAGCATATTGAGTATTACTTTGCTCAAGAGACATGTAAAGTTGGGGGGAATTGGCACACTCCAACAAACATGCCATACGGGTATACGACATCTCATAATTGGCATAAGAAGATCATATTTTGGGAGCTTCCATATTGGAAGAATCATATTTTAAGGCACAACCTTGATGTGATGCCTTTGTGGTTTGATCCACTTGTTTGGGCTTGTCTTGTCACTTATTGGCAAGATACGGGTACTGAAGTTTGGAGTTGTAACAGTCGGGCGGCCCGTTACTCTGACCCTGATGGACATGGACCGTCTAAGCATTGTTATGGTTAGACTTCCTTCAGAGCCCGTGCGAGAGTGATTGTAAGTTTTTGTTGTTTTTAATTTTATCTTACTTTTTTGTAGTCATCTTTTCAATAAATATTTTTAATTGTAGGCTGAGGAAGCTGGATTTCTATTCCATACTTGCTTGGGGTTCTCGAGATCACAAAACGAGAGCACAAGGTCTGGTGGCCTCTCTCAAGTGGAAAGGAACAAGATCTTTTGTGAGGTATATGTTTTACAGCTCTCATTCTCAATTATTTGGAGTCTAATTTGATATTAATATTTGAAATTTTCCTAAATATTTTTCTCCCCGCAAAAAGAGACGAATGTATGGAGTGGGTTCTATAAGTAAATCTTTAGGATCTACTCGTGCTTCGTTTTCTTCGGTTAGCAGTTCTGAAAACCAGTTTTTGAAGAAAATCATCGAGGAACAATCTATTTTGCTAGAGAGCCAAGGTGATGAAATCTGGAATCTGAACGCTGTTGTTAATCATCTAGCTTCCAAAGATTCTACCTTGGCAAATATTTTTCAGTCTGCTAACATGGCTTCCCACAACTCTCAAAGCACATGCTCTGGAGATGATGATGAATCTGATGCTATCTAGATTTCTTTGCATCTTGTTTATGTTTTTGTAATAATCCAAAACTTATTTAGAGTTATTCTCAAAACTTATGTCTGTTTTAAATGTTTTTGTCATGAATCTCGGATTTATATTTATTTATCAAGAATATTTTTGTTTTAAATAAATTTGAATGTAAATATATATATATATATATATATATATATATATGTATTAAATCGAATATAAATTGATATAAATAACTATATTTTGCGTGGGAAAAAAGTTTACAAATGACACGCAAATTTGCGAGGGAATGCTTACTTGCAAATTTGCAAGGGAATTCTTACTTGCAAATTTGCGAGGAGTACGTTCGTTGCAATTTTGCGACGAATTATGTTCCTCGTAAATTTGTAGCAAACATATTAAGTCGCAAATTTGCGACCAATATATTCTAGTAATTTATGTTTCGTCGCAAATTTGCGAGAGAATATAAATTCCTCGCAATTTTGCGATAGAAATGTTTTACTCGCAAAGTTGCGAGATAATAGCTTCCGTCTTAAATTTGAAAGGGATGAGCGAGTATTTTTAATTTGCGACTAACGATTTTCGAGGAAATGTGTTCTCTCGCAATTCTCTTGCAAACAACGATTTGCAAGGGTTCTCGCCCTCGCAAATGGCTTTGTTTCTTGTAGTGTTCCAATACCGATCAATGCTTCTGAGGTTTTAGATTTACCTATCATTAGCTCGAGAATGAGTGCATTGATGTGCGGCAAGTCTAATCCCTATGTGTCGTGCTTGGTGAATTGCAGCTTTGCTTCTTTCAGATTGCGGTGAGCCTCTTTCGAATTGATCTCGTCATTTAAAATCCAAACTGAATTATCGCCTAATAGATTTGGACCCATTGTGACATTAACTCTTTCCATTTTGGTAATCGCCTTAGCATTGGATTCTTTTATGCTTTCCTTCTGGAAGCTAGATGAATTAAAATCCAGACTGAATTATCGCCTAATAGATTCAGACCCATTGTGACATTAATTCTTTTCCGTTTTGGTAATCGCCTAGCGTTGGATTCTTTTATGCTTTCCTTCTGGAAGCTAGATGGCGGGCTATCTTCCGTCTGGGCAGCCTTGGTTTCTTCTGCCCAGAGATATCCTTCATCTCGTTGAATAGTGTCGGCTAGGAAGTTGGGATGATCGAGGATCATACTGAGGTAAAGAGAGGAGTCAAGCTTCAAGGCAAGCTTAAAGTGTTATTACGAACTCACCGGTTACATCTGCGTCTTAGATCGCTGTTTTGAATCTATATATGAAAGTTCATAGTGATACCCTTTCTTCTTGACATATTATATTTGGTGATAATGTATGTTTCCTGTTTCGCAGACAAAAAAGGAATAGGTAAGAGCTCATTAAAAGTGTGCTTCCTGGTTCTGGTTTTCATGCTCGTGTTTCACGTCGGAATTTTAGAGAGATATTTTGCTAAATTTCCCCCTCCTTCTAGCGCCAAATGATGAATCACAAAATTTACTCAAAAATAGGGTAAACGTTTTTGGTAACTTGTCAAAGAAGATAACTAAAAGAGGAAAGTGTGGCTATGATCAACTATGAAATATGTATGTTTTATTGATGAATGATCGAGAGTAAACTATGATTACAAAGGGTATCTAAGAACAAGGGAGTATGAGTTTATTAAGACTACAATTTAGCTATTGAAAGAAAAATGGATCCCCTTTTCTTGGCTTATCTTCCTTCTCTTATAATAGTCAGGTGATCTTGAGCATGGTGTCTTCATGGTGGTGTTTAGTGCTTTTAGTTTCTTTATGTTTTGTTTTGAATTTCCAGTCTCTGCGTGTGAGACTCCCTCAGCCCGGAGTGGAATTTGACCTTCATGGGCCTAGGGTCCCTTCTTGGGTTTCTTAATTTAAGTTTTGCTGCGTTCGGATCAAGATCTCGGACTGGGTCTAGATTTGGGAGTAACTTGACTCCACATTAATTATTAAAAAGTTACTTAACTATAAGAAAATCATAGGTGAGTATGTTTCTCCAACAAACAGCTACTTCAATAGCGGATTACAGTTTTTATTTTGAGTTTAGTCGGGGTTTTTTAAAACAATTAATTTCTATTATTTACTTTACACTATTTGGGCTTGGTAAAAGCATTTTTTCCATCTAAAATTTATCTATATATTAAAGCATGATATATGATAGGTCTCAGTTTTTGCCACTTTAAGACCACGTTATAGAACCTATTTGGAGTTTATTATATGTGACTAGGATGTGTTTTAGAGTCCTTTCTGGTCCATGTACAATTTGGAGCTTTGTAGAGATTATGAGGCTTTCTAGAGATTAGAGAGAGAGAGAGGGAGAGAGAAACCCCGTAGTTAGCCAAATTCAACAAAGTACGAGTCGTGACAGAGTATTGCCGTCGATCGACGACGCAATCTTGCCATCGATCAACGACGCAATCTTGCCGTCGATCGACGACGCAATCTTGCCGTCGATCGACGACGCAATCTTGCCGTCGATCGACGACGCAATCTTGCCGTCGATCGACGACGCAATCTTGCCGTCGATCGACGACGCAATCTTGCCGTCGATCGACGACGCAATCTTGCCGTCGATCGACGACGCAATCTTGCCGTCGATCGACGACGCAATCTTGCCGTCGATCGACGACGCAATCTTGCCGTCGATCGACGACGCAATCTTGCCGTCGATCGACGACGCAATCTTGCCGTCGATCGACGACGCAATCTTGCCGTCGATCGACGACGCAATCTTGCCGTCGATCGACGACGCAATCTTGCCGTCGATCGACGACGCAATCTTGCCGTCGATCGACGACGCAATCTTGCCGTCGATCGACGACGCAATCTTGCCGTCGATCGACGACGCAATCTTGCCATCGATCGACGATCAACGCGCAGAAGCCCAACCGACAAAGTAGCCGACTTGAAACCCAAGTCACACAAATTACAAGAATACCCATGAACGTGTTTTACCTATTTTATATGGTCTTTGCTAGTGTTTTATGCAAAAAGACGAATTTTTGCAAGCTTTTATACTTTCATAACAAACATAGTAGTTTAGAGTTGGGAGAAAATCAAGACTTCTTCAAGATTTGTATTGGAACCCCACTTTCTATCCATATTATTTATCTTATGCATTATTTCATGTTTATGTTTATATTCTGTTTAGCTATGTCTAAGTAGTCACCTTGTTAGATTTGGGGTTTATTAAAGGTTTTGATGAATTAGCCAAACAATAGAATTGTTAGGGTGATTATTAGATCTATCAATAGAATTGACCTTAATAGTTGTGTTCTAGCGTAGCTAACTAGAACTCTGATCTTAGGATAATTGATAACTGCGAGGGTAGGATCATTACCTGAATAAATCCTATTGAGTTTAAATTACTAGGGATAATCGAGAGAATAGTCTAGTGATTCTAAGTAAACCAATCAAATCTGATATTTTAATGCTTGATTAAGAAATCCATCGATCGCTAACGTTTGCATACAATCGATCGATGGTCATTCTGAGTTTGCACACAAAAGTTGTAGACTATGAATTCGTGTTCTATGTTTGAAAAACTCCTACCTTCTGTCCATTATAATTCATTACCTGAAAACCCTAGATCTAGCTATTTTTCTTACTTGTTTACAAACCAATAATTTTGCTATTTACTTATTTTAAAGTCTTATTAAATGTCTACCTTAACTAAGTCGATCCATAAGTACTAGTTGAACCTCTTATTTGAGAGAGTAATCAGTAGCTTTAGGGTACTTTGAGCATGTATCAATACACTTGGACATTTCCCCCTTATTTTTCAACTTATTTACAATGTCATGCCACTGCATATTTCGTCTTTCATTTAATAATTAATGCGCGAGGGTATATACGTCTTTGATCACCTAACACATTGCCCGATTTTCTTGTTATTTGTTTCTTTATTAAAATTCATTAACAATATGCATTTTAATTCGAATTATATTTCTTTCCTTATTAATATTCTTTATTTTGCTATATTTTCAACTATTAAAAACTTTAAATATGTTTTAGGCAATAATCATTGGAATTTAAATCAATTATGGTTAGTAAAAATATAAATAATATGATCATACAAATATGGTAACTGAAATTGCATAATCATTAGGAATAGTAACTATATCTAATGTATTTAATATTTAAATATTTATATCAACATTTATCAATCAAAATTCTCGTAGAAGCTACTTCTGAGATATTATCGGTTTATTATACAAATTTATCTTAATATTTCAAAAATATCCTTACCTTATAAATAGAAGATTTTTTTAGATGATTTTATTCAATTTCTAAAAACAAAATTCCAAAATATATCCACATAATGCTCAAAAAATTTCTAAAAACAAAATTCCAAAAAATTTAAAAATTCAAAGAAAATACAAAAAATAATGGGTGTATAATTAAATTTTAGATGTTTTTATTCAATTTTTAGCAATTGTTTAAAAAAATCAGAATTTTGGATGATTTTTAATTTTTTAAAAGAAAAATAAAATTTTATTTTTAATTTTAATTTTAAAATTAATTTTATAAAAAAAAATTTTATTGTTCCAATTTTTTAGAATTTTAAAATTCTTTTTAAGTTTTTTGGAAAATTTTTTATGTTCAATCGGTACTAAATAAAATTAAATGTATTAGTTAATACGTTGAAAGTGCCCGTAGCCCAGTGGCAATAGACTTCACCGTTTCATCCAAGCAACCTGGGTTCAAACCCGTGAGACTTCATGTTTTTAATTCCAATTCACGTAAAACGACGTCGTTTCGTCTCATTTGAAAACGACGTCGTTTTACTTAACGCCAGAAGTTAACGACGTTAAATATTTCTGTTAAATTTTTTGACGGCGTGCTAGATTGGCAAGTCAATGAAAAGATTGTGAATTAATTGGAAAGTCAATGAAAGTTTGTGGTGTTTTTTGGTCAGTTCTAAAGTTCATGTTTATTTTGGCAATTCGTGCAAAGTTCGTGTTTTTTTTTGGACGAATTCTCGATTTTTAATGAGATTATAAATGATTTTAAAGAATTGTAGAGTTTTAAGGTATTTTTGTTTAACCACCTTAGAATATCACCTAAAACTATGGGATTTCAATTTTTTTTTATTTTTTTTAAACTAAGAAACTCCACCCAAACACTCTAAATCACTTAAAATATTAAAATTTCATAACTTAAAATATTTTCAATAACAGTAGATTTTAAATGAGTTTTTGAAATTCATATTTGAATAACATTGGATTTATCATTTTTATGTAAGTTGTTCTTCCTTTTTCGGCCAAAATACATTAATTAGCATCTTTTGTTACAAAAAGGTTAAGATAAGGGAGAATTTGCGAAATAACCAAATTTGGGAAGAAAATTAAATGCAAGGCATTGATTTTGACATATTGTATTATCTAACATTTGTGCTTCATTTACGTCAGTTTTACCCTTAGCTCGTACAAGTTGCCGGTGAGTTAGAAATATAACAATGACGTCGATGAAATCAGCAGTGGCCAATAATTATTGTAAACTGTTACAAGTTAAGGAAATATAACACATCTACGTCACAGACATAATAACCACAAATATTTTACTGCTTTTATTCTATATCACCAAAATAGTACAAGATATCAAGTAAATCTCAACCCCTAAATCAAGACACTTAACATTATATCAATTCCATCATAATCCGTAAATACTAAGCCATGATTAGTAAACTCTGAACTCAACTATAAACCATAAACCTAAACCCAAATGTAATGGAACAAAATAAACAACATTTTGTAATGGTCAACATTTCACTGATTCTATTCCATATCACCAAAATAGTATATGATATCAATTATATCTTAGACTCTAAATCTAGATACTAAACCTTACCCCGTTCCCTAATTACTAAACCCTAAACCCTAATCAGTAAACCCTAAACCCAAATATAAACCATAAACTCAAATATAAACCATAAACCTAAATATAAACCTAAACCCAAATAGAATAGAACAAAATAAAGCATACTATGTATTGGTGTATGGCCAAAATAGAACTCTTTCTAATATATCATGTATTCCATTTAATAACCTCAGAAAGTCTAGAGAACGAAAAAGGTGAATTAAGTGAAGAAACTAATGATGAGCAGATTCGAGCAAGTAATTTTAAGTAATCAAAGTGTAATAAAAGTCTTTTACTAAGTTAATTATGAAGTATACTATTTCATATCACCAAAATAGTATAGTACATCAACCTCATTTGAACTCCTAAAAACTAAATTCTATCCCAATTTCATCCCCAACCCCTACATAATAAACCCTAAACCATAATCATTAACCTTAAATCCAAATATAAACCCTAAACCTAAATATAAACAATAAACCTAAATAGAATCGAACAAAATAAATAACACAATATATATGAGTAAAATGTCTATGATTTCATGAAAGAAGTCAATGTTGGCTCTAACCTCACCACCACCTTTAAATACTAAACTCAAAACTCTAATCACTAAACCCTAAACCCAAATATAAACCTTAAACCTAAATATCAAAATCTTGAAAATAATACATTAGATCATGTAACATTAAACTATACAATATAGATCATCCGTTGTAATAATTTACTTTTAACTGTAGAATATAATCATTATAAATTAAATAATTACAGAAATTTGGTGAAATTTACACTTGTATGACCGTGGTTAACTAAATGCTAATGTAATTACAAGTGGAGCAACAATAAACATAATACATATCATGCTATATATCTATTCTATATGTCTTTATAGAATAGAGTAAGAATCTATTTATATATGGAATAGTTACACTAATTAACACCAATCTGTCTATGGAATAGTATCATGCTACTCCTCGTCACTTTTTATAGAAGGTGAATAGGTTGACGCCGAGATTTGCTCAAACTTGCTTTTAACACTGTTGGGCCGGCGTATCTTTTAGTCATATCACAACGGTGAAATTTTTTTCTGATGTTGGTGTTGACCCGTCATTGTTTACGAAAAATACCCATGCGCCAACGAAAGAACATGCGACGAAAAAGTTAAGTCTAACTTAGCTATGTAATACGTTTATGTGAAATTGAATCGGGAAGCATTAATTCACCTTGCCGCCGCTCCTGTTCCGACATCCCCTTCCGTCACCGCCAAATCTTCAAAACCTGTCTTCTCCTCCATACACGCCGGGCTCGTGAAATTCTGAGAAGAAACCTATTCATCTTCACAACTTTACCAAATAAAAAGTTATCTTTAAAATGGTGTGGAAGAAAGAGTGGTTACGCTTTACTTTTACTTAAACTAATTATAATTTACATTTTGTTTTGTTTCAGGTTTTGCCGGTTAAAGAAAAGGGTATAAATGCATTATTACATAAATATGTGTTATATGTGAGTAACTTAGGTCAATTTGTCATCTAGTGAATTATAATATTTTTGTGCGTTATAGAGTGCAATTTTCCTTAAGATAATATGGACAAGAATGCAACTTCTTCTTATATCAGTTTCTTTGATTCATTAAATATTTATTTAAAAAGATTTAAATAAAAATATTGGAAATATGAACGAGTTCAAAAAGTTGAGTTTTTATTATTGATTGTGACATCTAAACCAATGTAACCATCATAATTTTTTTAACACAAAGAAATTTGTTCTCTTTCTATTAGATTTATCCTTCTATTTTATTTTAAAAAGCTTTAGATTCGCTGAATGAAAAATGAATGTTCCAGTGAGTTTTTGATATATATATATATATATATATTAAATGGTAGCTAAAAATATTTATGTTTATGAAATTGTTTGAACCACTCACTAACCAAAACATATTGTCAAATATATATTTTATCATTAAATTTTTTATCCAGTTTTAAAACATTAAAAATTATTTAAAATAATACATGACGGATCAAATAGACAAATTATACTACTTTGATTCTCATATATATATCTCTACTATATAAAAGAAGCTAATTTCGAGCTCATTCAAGGGTGCCACGTCGGACTAAATATTCTCAGCCAATCATCTAGACACGTCATCACGTTTTTGGTAATTATATATTTTTTGTCAAGCATGTTGAACCATTCTTCCGTAAAAAAATAACGAAATAGCAGATGCCTATGCAGTTTTAGTGGCCCATATGGCTACCATTTGATGTTATATTCCAAGCCCAAACTTGATTTAAGAAACTATATTCATTTTGAAGTTTGGTTTTAAGAAACATGCATTCGTGTAAAAAGGAGGGCATGTATACGATCATTTCTATTTTTTTGGTAATTATATATTAGCCCATTTGCACAGATTTTTGTATTTAAAAGCCCAACTATCATCCTATCAGTAATCATCCCCCGTAACCCTAATCACAAAAAAATTCTTTTCACCATCAATCTGGTGGCCTCTCCAACTTCTCCGACTAAACGCTTTTCACCATAAAAATGGAATTTCAATGCTCTTCAATGTATCATCAATTTAAGACCCCCTGCTCACACTCAATGATATTGATGACTCTTCAAGATACCCTACTCTCTACTAAGATGAAACGCATCACACTCTCTACTTTCCCTCTTCAGATTATATAAATACCCTAAACCCAACAATCCCTTTCTCAGACTCTTATTTCCACTCTTGAAACCATGGCAAAACAAACGGCAGTCACCACCGCTGAAGCTCAAGCTCAAGCTTTTCCTCCACTTTCCTTCAGTCAGGTTTCACCAGGACCAGGAGACTCCAAACTGCAGTTTAGGCTGATCCATTTTTGGGAAGCTCGCAATAATGCCAAAGGCAAAGGAGGCATCCTTATTGGGATTGAGATGCTGATGATCGATGAAGAGGTATTGTTGCTGTCTCATTCTTCATTCTTTCACTTCCTCTAAAATCTACTACAAATAAGCTGTTGAAAAATTGTGAATTAAGTAGATTTGTTTAATAAAATAATGTTTATGTTATCGGTCATTTAATATTTTATTCTGATGAGCATATAGTCTGTCGTTTACAGAATTGGATTGTTTGTTTTCTTGCTCCATATTTAATCGCTCAGCACTGACTCTTTTGCATATACTTTTACGTATACAACTGAATTAATCTCTTGCTCTGATTCCTAGGGTACTGTCGCTCAGGGGTTCATCGCTCAAAACCGTGTTGACCGATATGCAAATGAGCTCAAACGTGGAAGCATCTACACTCTCACCAACTTCTTTGCATCCAACAGCAAGGTGATGTACCGTGTGGCTGATCAGATGCTGGTCATTTGCTTCACACACACCTCTTTCCTGTCAAAGCATGGAGAAAACATTGAGGTCATTTTGACCGACCGCTTCAGGATCCATTCCTTTGCAGATTTTGAAGCCAACTGTGACCTTAGAGGAGATCTTCATGGTGAGTCTAAGATATATAACTTTAGATAAATTTAGAAAATTAATAACACCAACAAATTATAGATGTAAACATATATAAATGTTACATACATGTCATTGAATTGATCGGTTTGACCACGGTTCTGGGTTCAATGTGAAAACACTGATTAAAACTCAAACATTATAGAACAAAATTAAAATTTATTGTTTTCTAATAAAAAGTTGCAAATTAATGCAATTTTTTCAAAACTGTTAACAAAAACGCAGCTCAAAATCTAGTTAATAAATTTGAAACAAAAGTACAAACCGTTGATTTCACATATGCAAACCTAGAGACATAAGCTGACGGTTAAAAAAGTAACCCCAGAGACACATGCCGAAGACTTAATGGAATCAATCCCGGAACCAGAACAACAAAAAAGCCTAAAGGACTGTTTACTAGATTTAGAACTAACAATTAATTTCGTCTCTGAAGAGAAACTATAGTCCTTGCATTAATAAAAAAACATTCTT
Source organism: Moricandia arvensis (assembly GCA_905132765.1). Taxonomy (NCBI): domain Eukaryota; kingdom Viridiplantae; phylum Streptophyta; class Magnoliopsida; order Brassicales; family Brassicaceae; genus Moricandia; species Moricandia arvensis. Next base: position 260,522 of record CAJHQP010000106.1, read on the forward strand.
TTTATTTTCAGCATTATAGAGGTTAAAAAGCCAAAAAAAATAATAAACCTTTATTTTTGTGGTAAAATGAAAACCTTTAACATGACATATAGATGTTATCCGACATTATTATTCTGGCTTCTTTCACTTGATGGAACAGGAGAATTAAGCAACACGATAATCAAATTGATAATTAAATTTAAGGATCAATCGTCGCCTCAGGTTTTGCCGGGTTGAAAATGATGGATACGCTGTTAACGCAATGGCGTTCATCAGTTGGAGTACCGTAACCTTCTCCTTTGAAAACATGGCCTAGATGTCCATCACATGCAGCACACGTGATCTCGGTTCTTCTCCCACCTGGATCTGGCTGATAAATGCATGTAAAATCAAATGTAGTTTGTAGTCATGTAAGATTAACTTTTATGATTTCAATTATGAAATCTACCCAAGACCTAATTTAGATTTGTTTTAATTCAACCATAATAATTTCTAGAGAAGAAGATAGAAACACTAACCTTTAATTCATGCTCTTGATTCATATAAGATGTAGTTTGACTTCTCCTCCTTTACACTTTTCTCTTTAGTGATTTTTCAATGGACAAGAATTCAGTTCCTCCTTAGATCTTTTCTATTATGTGGTTTTACTAGAGTTTTTGTTATCATCAAATTGGAGAAGACAATACTCTTATATATACTTATAGAAGGGGTGTCATGAACCAACACAACCCTTCACTCATAACCATCACAAACTATATAAATACATAAATGTATATTATATCTTTATAATCATAGGAGGAAGAATATTCACAAATTAAGGTAAAGGAGAGGGTATATCAATACACCCGAATTCTAATGTCTTTAATCGAAACCGATCCATCACAGTATCGTCTTTAATATTAGAACTCATAACTTTTATGTGAACTTGAACTTTATAACTAAACCAATAGACACATAGGTCATATAGAATATAAAATATTCTTACATTCTCCCACTTGACCTTTGTGTCAACTTAAGGGTTCAATAACTTTGATGTGCACTTTTACATCAAGTTCACTTAATCTTTACAAAAAATAAAATTGATCGAATCATGGCGGTTGTATGTCATTAAACGGCATAGTCCCTTCCATGTATCACAAATCAATTCCAAATTTATATTATCTTTACATGAGAAGAACCTTTATTCTCAAAACTTAATCATATGTTATCTTTAAACCTTAAGTGTATACACATCCTTTAATGATAACATATATATACTAAATCAGAAACTTAACTTTAAGTGAATTCCTAGGTGTCACATACTTAATGAGCATTCCATAATTATAATAGCAAAGTTTTATCTATAATACCCATACGTTCTAAATGGCCATTGAACGTCTTGGGTGGTAAAGCTTTAGTTTGCGGATCCGCTATCATTATATCCGTTCTTATGTGCTCAAATGACACTCTATGTTTCTGAACTTCTTCTTTAACAGACAAGTATTCTAACTTAATGTACTTAGCACCTTTCCAGTACTTGTCATCCTTTTCAAAAGAAGATAACTGCAAAAATATCACCATAAACTCTCAGCGGCTTGGCTATAATGTCAACAATCCAAAACCCTTGAGATAAATTTCCGCAGCCTCCATACATGAATTGTGACTTCAAAGCATACCACAATTCAACCTTAGTAGTGGAAGTAGCAATGACAAATTGCATTCCACTTTCCTTTATATTGTTCTCTCAATTACTAAGAACAATAGCCATACATTGAGGTATATCCATCAATGCATCCAACATAATCTGAATTTGAATATCCAATGACCCTTAGCTAGTTCAATCTCTTTTATGTAAGCATGTTCTCATTGGTGCCTTGCAAGTACCAGAGGACCTTTCTTTGCAGCGTTCCAATGGTTCATTTCGGGATTGCTTTTCTTATCGGTCCAACTTTCCAATATCAAAACTGATATCAAGCTGAATACATGTCCGATATAGTTCTGACTCCAACCACTAATGTCTAAGGAAATCTATCTATATATTTACGCTCCAATTCATCCTTACTAAACTTCTCCCTTCTGAATTGGAGTTATTTCTTCGGAGCATTTTTATTTTATTTTATATCTCTCTAAAATCTTGCTGATATATCCTTTTTGAGACAAACTCAACAGTTCTTGTGATCTATCTTAAAAGATTTCTATTCTGATCACATAAGATGTCTCACGCATATCTTGCATTTCAAAGTTCTTAGAGAGATACTACTTTACATCATATAACATGTCTAGGTTATTTGAAGCAAGCATAATTACATCAACATATATGACTAACATAAAAAATATGCTCCCACTGACCTTAATGTAGACACATTGATTAACGATCAACTCTACAAACCATATGACGCGATGGTATCATTAAAATTCAAATACCATTGTCTGGAATCTTGTTTTAGTATATATATTGACTTTTATTGACTTTCTCAGCTTACACACCATATTTTCTTTTCCTGCGACCATGAAAGCTTAAGGTTGGTCCATATATACTTCCTCCTCAAGATCTCCATTTAGAAAGGCGGTTTTCACATCCATCTGGTGAAGCTCAAGATCATAATGAGCCACCAAAGCCAAAACAATTCTAAGAGAATCCTTCTTTGAAACAGGAGAGAATGTCTCTTTATAGTCGATGCCATCCTTTTGGGAGTAACCTTTAGCAACAAGTCGAGACTTGCGTTTTTCAAGTTTACCTTTCGAGTCGCGTTTAGTCTTAAAGACCCATTTACAACTAACAGTTTTGAAACCATCGGGAAACTCTACTAAGTCTCATACATGATTGTCACTCATAGATTTCATTTCTTCTTTTGAAGCATCAAACCATTCTTCAGAATTGACACTTTCCATGGCCATTTTGAATGAGATCGGATCTTCATCTATGCTTAAGTCACATTCATTTTCAATAGTGTAAACCACATAATCATTTGAAATGGCAGATCTTCTTTATCTTCCAGATCGCCTTAAAGGTATTTGTGGTTCACTATTCTCTTCTTGAATTATGACAGGTTCATCAACAGTATTTTCAGCTAGTGGGATTGGCACATTATTATGTTGTTCTATTGTGTCATTAAACTCTGAAGCAACAATAGGAACAACTACCTCAGGTGGCACTACATGTAAAGAAATTTCAACTTGAACTTCATTAATGTCCACCTTTCGCGGTTCACCACTCCCACTAGTTTCACCGTTTTCAATGAACCTAGTATTGCCCGAATCAACTATTCTCGTATTATGGTTAGGACAATAAAATTTTGTACCCCTTTGATTTTTCAGGATAGCCAATGAAAAATCCACTGACAGTCCTAGAATCAAGTTTCTTTTCATGTGGATTATATAGCCTTACTTCTGCTGGACAACCCATACACGTAGACGTCTTAAACTAGGTTTCCTTCCCGACCACAATTCATAAGGGGTCTTAGGAACTGCTTTACTAGGAACCCGGTTCAGTACATACGTTGCAGTTCTTAATGCATATATCCACAACGAAAGGGGTAAAGAGCAATTACTCAACATGCTCCTAACCATTTCTATTAAGGTACGGTTCCGCCTCTCAGCTACACCATTTTGCTGAGGAGTGCCAGATATAGTGTATTGTGCACATATGCCTCTGCTTTCAAGTAACTTTTCCAATGGACCAGGACATTGTCCATCCATAAAATTCACCACCTCTATTAGATCTCACCACTTTAACCTTTTTATCTAGCTGCCTTTCCACCTCATCAATGAATATCTCTAGGACATTCACAGACTTAAACTTTTCATGCAGTAGATAGGTATATTCATACCGTGAGTAATCATCAATAAATGTGATGAGATATTTTTCGCAACTCCATGAAGTAGCATCGAATGTGCCACATATATCGGTGTGTATTAACTCAAGAAGTTGAGTGTTATTAGATGTGCTACACTTAACTCATATACTTTCAATCACCAAGTATTAATAAATATTTCAACAAGATTCCATTTATAGTAAACAAAACTTTAATGTTTACTTTTCTTGTTGAAACAATCTATCCTTTTAGGAAAATCCTTCTTGAGGTGTCTCGTTTTCTTACAAAAGAAACACTTTATTTCCTACTGGATTTTACATTGAGGTCTTTATCATTTCTACTTGGAATTATTTGGCTGCTACTAACATTTTCAAGACCAATGAGGTTAGCAACTTGGTCCTTCATCTTCCTTCATTTTTTTTTTTGCTCTTTAATCACCATAGCCTTTGATTCCTTAAAGTTCCATCTATCTTTAATGGTGTTGTTATTCACCTAGAACTGGCTAAACTCAAGAGGTAGACGGTTCATGATAAATTGGACCAAGAACTATTCATGTACCTCCACTCCTAAGGTCTTAAACTATGCGGTTAGATAGTTCACATGATCATATATTAGTTGAGACCAGTCAAACCTTTTCGTAGTTAGCTCATTTGTGAGACTTCTACAGTCAACTTACAACCAACTTTGACTATGAACACTCCTTAAATCTACTCTATAAATTCCTTCTCATTCTCTATCTTAGGCATCGATGACTTAACCTTTTCTACCGTCATAAACCTCATTAAGTTCAAACTCAGCCTCTTAGATTGCTCTCATCTCTTACACACCAAGACTTTTCTTATCTTGGGCTATCTTTTGTAATGATTGAGGGTTCCTCATCATTTAATATGGAAAAGTCCAAGTCATTACACCCAGTGTAAACTAGATCTTTTCGGACCACATGCCATAAATGAGTGCACTGAACTTTACGACAGAGTTAACAAATGTAACCACATTTGATGAAGCTGCAAACTTTTATACATGCTTATCCTTTACTGCTTTGAAACTTTAATATAAATTCTATACTTAAACTTTTAAGTTTGTATTTAAGCAACCTTTGGGCAATACTTAAACACAAACACTTTCAATGATGCTAGAATACACTTTAATGAATAATCATTTCTAACACAAGTCAAATAGTATTCTACCTTTGGGTATAAATACTATCAACTATAGTCAAAAAAATGACTAATCCTTTTCATATTATTAACCACATTCAATGATCCACCTTTGGGTGATCTCCTAGAATATAGAAAATAAAATAATTGATCACTAAAACTTTAATGTCATTTAGCATCTCCTTTAATCATGATCAATTATACAATATTAATTTTTTAATATTTATAAGTAAATAACAAGGTCACTTTGGTAACTAACATGTTATAAACTATATAAACATTAAAATACTAATAGGTAAATTTATCTTGATATTATGTTAATATTCCATAATATAATAATTTCTATATTGTGTTAATATTTCATAACATAAAATACCTATTATTTAAAATGCAGCGGAAGCATTTTAAATTAAATATATATAATATTTTAAGTTAATAAAAATATTATATAACTAAATGTGTTTCTAAAATTTATGAAACACTTAACCATATAAATAAATATTACTTAATTATTTGAATCTTTTCATAAACCATAATGTTTATCAAATAATTAAGAAATATTATGTGACTATTCTTTTGTTTGTCACCTTTAAAAATTGAACTCTTGTTCTTAAACCATTACAGGTTCATGCAGTCGTGACTTTTCATCACATAAACATTTTTGTAACTGCCAGAAAGGTTTCAGATATTACATGCATGCAAACCATTTGTTTCATTTTCCAGAAACTTTTACGCATACACCATATGTGAGTAACTGTCACTAGAACTGCATATTCTACAAAACCAAGTCACATGGATGCACAAATATTATACTTTTAATAATCTGAAATATATCAGTATGTGCATTCATGAATAAGGTTTTACAGATATGTGCATGCATGAATTAGTTTATTTATGTGTTGTAAAACAACATCGTTAAATTTCAGAACTTAACGCAACATTGGTTACGTTACCATAAGATGTCGTACGTATGCATGATCATTAACGCATACTTGAACAATCATATGCATTCCTTTCAACCGACGTGACTTTACAAAATGCAATAGCAGTTGCTTATTTTCTTCTTGATCAAAGAAAGCAAAAAACCAAACTCTCGCTTGATTCACTTATTGAATTAATCACTAACATTCATTCTGTTAGTAAATCTACTCATGGTTTACAGGACCGTACGATTCCATGTAATGCGGTGCCGTAAGCATTACGCCGTAAGCATTACGATGAACACACATTAAAACGAATCAAACCGTATATGTTCATCGAAGCCATGAGTACTAATTCTAAAATGTTATTAACATAATCAAGCAATTAATAGGTGAAATAACAAATCTAAAATGGCTCTGATACCAAATGTAAGATTAACTTTTATGATTTCAATTATGAAATCTACCCAAGACCTAATTTAGATTTGTTTTAATTCAACCCTAATAATTTCTAGAGAAAAAGATAGAAACACTAACGTTTAATTCATGCTCTTGATTCATATAAGATGTAATTTGACTTCTCCTCCTTTAGACTTTTCTCTTTAGTGATTCTTCAATGGACAAGAATTCAGTTCCTCCTTAGATCTTTTCTATTATGTGGTTTTACTAGAGTTTTTGTTATCATCAAATTGGAGAAGACAATACTCTTATATATACTTATAGAAGGGGTGTCATGAACCAACACAACCCTTCACTCATAACCACCACAAACTATATAAATACATAAATGTATATTATATCTTTATAATCATAGGAGGAAGAATATTCACAAATTAAGGTAAAGGAGGGGGTATATCAATACACCCGAATTCTAATGTCTTTAATCGAAACCGATCCATCACAGTATCGTCTTTAATATTAGAACTCATAACTTTTATTTGAACTTGAACTTTATAACTAAACCAATAGACACATAGGTCATATAGAATATAAAATATTTTTACAAGTCATTCCAAAAAAAAAAACTAGACAAGTAATAATCATATTTACACTTCGGCTAATGGCACCAGGGAGTCCTTCAAAGAAAGCTGGCCAACCACATCCCGAGTCGAACTTTGTGGTGGATTTATAAAGAGGAGTTTTGCATCCGGCGCATCTGAAGATTCCTTCCTCAAAGAACTTGTCATATTCTCCGGTTCCTGCCTCTCTTGAATATTTTCACCCAAAGAAAAAAAACAGCAAGAACTTAATTTGAGATGATAGTTCTCAAATTTGTTCCAAAAACCACAGTAGAAAGTGGACTTGTAGTTGTATCTTGTAGTATCAAAGCAAAAAACAAGCTTATAAAGTAGCTGATGAGAAAACCAAGTAGACAACTTTATACGTCTTAAGCAAAAATCAATTTTTAATTGTAAACAAACATATCACCCGTTCACAAACTTCTTATATAAAAGGTTGAAAACGTTTATATTTCACGCGAGGGTTTTGCTAATATTCTTTTATTGTTCCAATTTTATGGGATGTCCCCATATGTATTTCAATTAAGAACTATATATATATATATATATATATCAAATCATGCATGTAAACGCAAAGACATACAATCTGATGTCGGATTCAGTCGGTGAAGGTATGTTTTCCTCTTCCTAAAGAGAGTCATAGTATCAAAAGTCGTTATATGGTTTGTCGGAGCCTAAGCTTATATATTGTTTTAAAAATGTAATACCATACTGACCTCTCAAGAAATGTTCAACATATTGAATCTCTCAACATTATTATTTAGCAATATCCATCATATGTAAAAGGCTATTTAAGGGCACTATCAGCATTGAATCAAAGAAAGATAAAAGGTGAAAAGCTTACCCAGTGCCTTTTTGACGGAGAATCCTAAACTGCTCAGGAGAAAGGACCGCACGCCATTCCTCCTCGGTTTTCTGGACCACCAACCCAGGACCTGCAGCCATCACCACCACGGAAGTTGCAAACGGAGGAAAAGGAAGCAAGAAGTCTGATGATGATAAAGATTCTTGAATCTTAATTTATAGCTAGATTTTAGTGATGTATCTATTCGAGTTTTGTGTCTAGCTACTGTGATCTGTAGACTGGTGGGAATATTAAATCAAATGAATCATATGCACGTGGTAGACTTGCTTAGTTGTCCCTGTCCCCTATCCCTTCCTGGTTCGGTTTTCAAAATCTTACTGTATAACTTATTATCCGAGATCAGATCCAAAATTATTTATTACCAACATTCAGAGGCGTACCTCCATCGATACATATGGGATCATGTGGTGTGTCTAATTATATAAAATACTAGTGGTTTGCCCGCGCTACGCGCGGGTTGTCTTAGAATTTTGTTTTTAATATTTTGATGTTTTGTAAAAATGGTTGAAGACAATAGATTCTCAGTGTAAAAATTTGAATGTGGTTTTGAATATTTTGATGTTTTTGTATAAAGGGTTGAAGACAATAGATTTACTTAATAGAAATATATAAGGTTGATGTGTTGGTTAGATTCCTAATCAGAGGCTAAGTTTCACATGCAATCTTAAATTTAAAGAATATATTGTATAGTGTTATGTGGTCATGGGGTTCGCGGCGAGAGGATGTAGTGGCTGACTTGAATTTAGATTTTTGACATTTTAATATTTTTAAAAGTTCGTTTTGATAGTAGTGGTTATGCTAAATTAATGTGGTTATAACGTTTTAAATATAGTGATTATCTATTAAACATCTGTTGTGTTATTAGATCATTTTATTCTTAATTGTTTCAAAATTGTGTTTGGTAATCACAGAAAAACAAAAGTATGCGTGATTGTTTTTTTCCCGTTTCTCAAGGTGGGGAAAGATGAAAAAGTAATTTCATAAATGGATTTTATTTATGTGATTTTATGAATTTTTTATTTTTATTCTTGGAGTTTAATATATTTGGATGGTATTAGTTGTATTAAATTATTTTTTATTGACTTAATTTTGCAATAGATGTTAGTTATATTATGTATTTTCATTAAAGTTTTTGGTATTTTATGTTATCACATTTTATTTTATTTATCTAACCTTTTTTTTAATAAAATATTTGTTTTGATTTATTATTAATCATAATTGTGGTTAACATCATTTTCGTTTACGATTTCTTAAGTAATTATATTCATTTTGTATTAATCATTAGGGATGATCTTTTATCATTTTAGGGTATAATAATCTTAAATATAGTGGTTAATTTTTAGAAAGAAGGCGGGATTTATTTTTATTAGATTTTGTTTGTCCAAGATTCATGAAACATAATTTTTTTATTGAATTAGAAGTTATAGAAGTTTTTAGGGTTAATTTAAAATATATTGTTATTTAACAATTTTAAAATTTAAAATATTTGTTCAAATCCTCTTTTTAATGTAATTTTAATTTAATATTTTTAATAGAAAAAAAATAACATATTTTGTATTTTTTCATATAAATAGTACTTATTATATTAAAATATAAGTATTATATAACTTCAAAAACATATTTTGAAGAAAGTTCGCTAATGATTATTTGAGAAAGTAATTTTTTGTAGCGGACTCGAACCATAATAATAATTAATAGAACACTGAAATCTATAAATAAAGGGATTAAATATTGTAATAAGAAACTTAAACAATAAGATTTTAAAGTGACATAATATATAATACTTGAATATAATTTATATATAAAAATGTTTTTAAAGAGAAAACGCAAGTGATTTTTATTGATGGATGCAAATAAAAAGTGTAAATGGCTGATATTTGGAACAAAGTAAATTGAGATGAACATTTAAGACTTGGTAATGTAGATGTTTGAAAAGTTTTAGGCTTGTCTTGCTTCAACGAAGTCAAGGAATAGTTTCATCCTCTTATAGTAGTAACAATCCTTGCATACTTCGTTGATGTGAAAGTTTTTGCAATATGTTGGGGGATCCATTGTTCTTGTATTGGCTCGATATTCTTCTCTAATAGGGGTCCTGAGGGCACTAAGTGATACCTTAATCATGTTCCAGCATTGATCGAAAGAGAGCATATGTAGTTGCCAGAGTTGTAATCTCCGAAACACACAGCGCATGTATCGTTAACTTCTTCCATATTTGGAGGCCTATTTGTTCCCTCAAGATCGGTGATGATAAGGTCGACGTCAAGTCTTGCAGTTGCGTTAGGGTTGTAATCCATAATGGTAAGAGTGATTTGAAGATCAGAATTTATGTTATCGATGCTGGTTGTTAGATGAGTCATCACATATTGGCCAGTTTCATGAATAACCATTGTGGGGTCGGGGTGGTTTATCTCATGGTAGGTTAACATGAAATCCATGAACTCGGTTGTTGAGTCATCTAAATTCCCTTCATTGTCGGTGTTACATGGAAGCTTGAAATCAACAACCGATTGTTGTGTGGCGGGTCTGTGGATGAAAACTTGGAGTGTTTGTTGGGGAACTACTCCAGAAGGGTTTCGTTGGTGAGAAAGGCGAAAAGAAAGCGATGGTTCATTATTCATGATAGGAGAATTTGTGGAATTTGTATATCGTATGTTGGGTAGGGGTAAAACCTAAGTCTTATAGAGGAGAAGCTTGATCATTGCAATGTATTGACATCTTATAACATTATGTTTTAAGGACAATTCATTATTGAGACATTTTTTTAATTTGCTGAGTCAATGGTTACTGTTTTTGACTATTTTTAATGTGTCTGAGTAGTTAAGTTATAACAACATTATTATGAAATCGACGTTAACGGCTTAATTCGTGAGGGAGTTACGATTTCTAAATTATGACGAATATCTCGTTTCATGAAAAATTTGGAAATCGTTTCACTTCTGTAATTTTTAATTTTTTAGTTTAGCAAACGAAATCTTGACTTAACTTGAGCCAACCTCTGGAGAGTTTGCGTAGTTATAATATTACTGGTAAGATATTATTGACATTCTGATTATTAGTTGGTATTCTACTTAACGTTTTTAAGAGAAAGGGGTCACTTGAACAAAAAAACCAAGGATCAGAACCTTTCTGCGGCGGAGAAGTTGGTTATAAGGCCTTAGATTTGTTTTGATAGGTGAATGAAGGACATGTTTTCAGATTTGAAGGATAATCTTTGAGAATCAGTAGAAAAGTTAAGTGTTTTTGATCCTCTGTAATAATATAACATGCATCGTCTGTTTTTGATTTCCTTTCATATTGTTAGCAGATAGGTGTAAATAATAAGGCAAGAGATGAGGAATTTTGATTTAAAATATAATCGATAAAAGAAAGAACTACAACCACGTTATTGAGTTTTTAAAGTAAAGTAGAAAAAAACTACAACCAGGAAACTGAGTTTTGAAAAAAAAAAAACAAAAACTGAAACAGAGTTTATTGAAGATGAAAGAGTGGAGAAACATAAAGTAGAAAGGACAAAACGTGGTTGGCATGCTCTAACATTGGAATCATTCCACACGTGGTTTCTTCATGGTACTCCCTTCCACACTGGGTAGTGAATTATCAGTTGTAGTAGCGTGACTTGCAATCTCCCTATTAGTAACGACAGTGGCAGCTGATCCTGGTTCCACCACTTCAGGGAGCGCTGCTCCAGAGAGTTGTTCACCTTCATGCAAGCAACATAAAAGAGAAACTTACTACTGTTCTTATAATTATCAAATATACTTTTGAAATATTCAGCAACACTCACAACAAAGGTTGGCCTAGGTGGAAGCTCATGTTCATGAAACATTCGAGAAATGGTAAAGGTTTGGTGGTTTGGAGTGAAGTTAAATTCTTTCAATCTGAGCTGGAAAGTATAGGTATTCCCAACCACATCAGCGAGTGCCTGAGGGAGGTCAGTGTCTACCTTAGCATTCATACCTATCCCCTACAATGCAATTGGAAGATTACGTATCAATAACTTGGCATATGTTAAAATAACAGTTCATTGAAGAGCTGGATAATAGGCTATACAACAATCTGGGCAGCCTGAGAAGCTGCAATGTGGGTCAGTTTGGCGACCTCCATATCAAACCCAAGAAAAGCAGCAGCACCAGTGGCGTCTACCACAGAAAATATAACCCGATACCTGTCATAAGAGCAATATGCTTTGGTAATTGCTTACAAGTTGCAGGACGACTATATAAATCTACTTACATGAGTTCAGCTAAAGCATTAGTTTGATTGCATGAGACACATGTGAAAGAACTTTCCTCACGAATGACTTTCTTTGAACACCCGGCATGGCCAATATAACACCAACCCTCATCTAGTTGAATTTCTGTTACTTTTGCCGTACAAAGAAACTCAATGACCTGTCAACAGTATGGGAAGACAAGAAAAGCTGAAACTTCATATTAAAGGGTCCTATATCGGGTAATTCAGACCTAACCTGTGGGTCAGCAGTGATGACAAATTGGTTAAGCTCAGAAATAGTCATAGGCTCAATTTTTTGTGAATGAACAACCTTTGAAGAAGACGCAGACTGGTCCATCCCTCCAGCTGTTAACTTGTAATGACATAAACTTGGGGAAGTCAGACAACGAAACATTACATTTAGATATAATAAGAAGACCGACCTGTCAAGTTGTTCCTTCCCTGCAGCTGTCTCAGAGTCAAAGTAAATATGCGTGGCAGAAGTTCCATTGAGATATATTTTTCCTGTCCATAAAATAAGAGTTCTTTAACAAACCGAGAATCACAAAAACAAACTGTTTTCATCACAAATGTGTATAAGCTATGTTCTCCTTCAATAGCAGTGAAAATAAAGAACTCTCTTACCCGCAACTATCTTAGGATTAACACTGGTGACAAGAATAATTCTTGGCTCCCTACCGTAGCTATCGAACTTGCTTTGGAATGCAACAGCCAAAGAGTCGAACATACTAACACACACGTTTATATCCCTTCACAGAAACGATGCCACGTACTGTCAGTGGATGCATTACAGTTTCTACTATAACAAATGGAGAGTAAAGAACATTTAGAACCTTTCTATCTGCAGAGTGATCATTACACGCTGTGCTCCCGGGAGGCGGTCTGTTATTGTACTCCTAATTGCACTAAGTTCTCCCACCACGTCTAAGCAGTTTTATTATGATAGATAACGTTAAATGACAGGATCGTAAGAAATCAACTTGAAAACTAAAATTGAAAACACATACCGGGAAGCTGTTTGCCAGTGCTTGCTATTGCACGTATCTGAGTGTACGGTAGGAATGGTCCTACCGGTCGTTGTTAGCTTCTCAAAAGTTGTTCCATCATTGAATCGTATAGAGACGGGACCATCAGTTAAGCGGTAGTTGGGATTGCTGCGCACAACATCAAATCCACTAAGCGTGTAGACAGACCCTTCTTCGAGACGTTGCCTGAAGCGGAGCTGTCGAATCGCAGCAATGGATCCTTGCACGAGGGTAGACTGTGTGAAAGAAGCAAAGCAAAAAAAATTAAAATCACTACGAAACGTAATCATACACGATTTTTGAAGGAGGAAAAATCTTACATTCTCATCAATGAGCAACATGTCAATGCTCATCAGTTCCCTGGCCCTGTTGAAATTTCTGGCCTCCCAAAACCTAAGCAGACGAACTTCCGCGTTGTTGGTGCACCGGCCAGCTTTCAAATCGGAAAGGAGTATGTATGAAGCCGCCATAGTTGGATTCGGTTGCAGATTCTTCTGTATATCGTCTGAGTTGGGCTCTCCATCGCAGAAGGTGAGATATTTATAGGTGAAGCTTCAACCGGATATGGAGGGATGCGAAGAGGTATATTCAATGACTTAAAGTAGGGGGAGTGGGATAATCACGAAAACCTCAGAAATTACTCGTGTATTAATGGATTGATGAAGCGTTACAGAAGAGGTAGATCGGCGATGAAGCTCTGGAGTTTGGTGCTCGTGTTTAACGAAGAAGAAGTTTAACGAAGAAGAAACACGTTGCTTTGTGGGCTTGAAATGTTCACCCTAAAAAAGCCCATCTACTTTTGCTGTCTAATAATCAACATTAATAAACAAAAGTTCGGATGATCCAAGGAAGCCCAAGACGATATCTATGTGCAAAACGCAGGAGGAAGTTGTGTTTTGATACGCCAGGTGTCCAAAAACGCCCCATCCTTCCTGATGACGTGGCGGAAGGAGGAGATAGGAAAGTCTCCTTTATTGTATTAGATTTTATTAATGACTGTATTTGTTAAAAGAGAAATTAGCATGGATAACCAAAAAAAAACTAAAATTAACAAAATAACAATAAGAGAGTACGTGCAATGATATTGTATCTATAATATCTATTTATGACCAAAAAATCTTTTACTCATTTATTTTTTATTTTCTTTTATTTTTTTCTCTTGTCTTTTGTTTTATTTTCTCTTGCTAAGAAGTGTACTATAATTTTGGAGTTTTTATCTTTTCAACTGATTCATTAATCAATTGTATTCTCTGATTTTAGGTGATTCATCAGCTGCTTCAAAATTTAATTTTATCAAAGACATGGACAAGCATAAGTAAAGATTGAGAAGAAGAATCTAAGGCGAAGAAGCGAAGATGGTAGAATCAGGTTGAAAACTTAAATGTGTATGCAATATAAATTCTAGAGGTTGTGAAATCATAATCATAATTGATTTTTTTGTTTGTGATACTGTAGATTCAAGGACGAAGAAACCGACATCAAATTTAACTGGAGAAGATGAACAGTGATATGTTGTACTATGTTCTATTCTATATTTCCAACTTGTGAAAAATAGAATAAAATCAAAATACGGAGTAACACAAATTGTTCTTCAAAAAACGGTTAGTAAAGACACAACTTTGGTGATCTTATTTATGTGGAGTTTGTATTCCTTTACATTTTAAGCATTGATGTATTTTGTACATAAGTTGTTAGTGGAATCTTAGTATTTGCGTAGTTGGTGATGGAAACATTGGCAATAGAGCGGATCAGTCTACTCTATACAACATGGGAAATTTCCATAAAAATACACCAACTAAATTTCATTAAAATTTTTAATATCTAAACTTTTTCGCTATCCAGTTTAATATGCCAATTAATTATTTTGCTCATTTTAATATATAAATTTTTTATGCCCATTTTAACACCCTAACTTTTTTTATTTTAGTTAAAATATTAATAAATTTCAAATGAAACTTTAAAAATCTTTAAAATTTACAAAAAAAAATCGGGGAATTTTGCATCTTTACCGCTTTTGTTGTACCATTTTTTATTTTTACCTTCTTTAATGAGAAATTTTCATAAATATCATTTTTAAAGAGGCAAAATTTTAAAAAATTAATTAGAATCCTAAATTTTACATTCCTAAACTCTACCTCTACCCTCCCCCACCCCTTAACTCTAAACTCTAAGTCTTAGAATAATTAACCCAAAATTTATAAGTGTGTTTTTTCTCTTAAAAAATAAGGGTAAAAGTGATTAAGTTATTTTTGAAAAGTGGTACAAAGAAAGTGGTATTTTTGACAATTTCCCAAAAAAAATCTAATTTTTATTATCTGTTTGAAACATAAAAGTAACTAAATTTTGCATAATTTTAAAATTTTAGATATTGAATTTAGTTTGTTTCCTGAAATAGAAAAAAAATATTTATTTTACATTCAAAATTATTATTTTTTTTAATTTTTAAAATTTTCTCGCTAATTTATTTACCTTCTTTCCTAAATATTAAAATAAAATTAGAAAATTTTCATATTTTCTCTTAGATTTTGGAGATTTTTCAATTTTTGTTTGAAACTTATTAACATTTTTAATTAAAATAAATAAAGTTTGTGTATTAAAATGGGCAGACTTTTAAAACTTTGTATATTATAATGAGAAAAATAATTAGATAGGGTATTAACTGGATAACGGAAAAAATTTGATTATTAAAAAGCTTAATAAAATTTAGTTAAGATATTTTTATGAAATTTCCCCGTACAACATCTATAGTATATTCAATGTGGCAGTTTCTGTTTTCGCATCTCTCCATCGTAAAGTTTCTATAATTTAGTTTTACTTCTATGATTGAGTTCTGTTTTAAGCGTCAATGTTTATTAATTACATTTTATATAGTATTTTTATGCATACTCAATTTAGCTACGCAATACATGATTTACTTTTATTCTATGTACTTGACTGCAACACCGCACGCGCAACAGATGAGAAAGTCAAAGCAACCTTAATCCCTCTCTCACTTGTGTTGCCTTCTCTGATTCAATGTCTTGGTGGACCATGTTTGACCCAATCTTCATGTCAATGCTTATGAACTGTTGGACCTCTTGATTCTCTATGAAATAACAAGGGTTATCCTCACTTATGTGATCTTGCACTAGCTGTACGCAACCCAAAAGCTACAACTCTGCTCCCACATTACCAACGAATACATCATAAGCCGTGGAAGC
The DNA here is from genome assembly GCA_905132765.1 of Moricandia arvensis. Taxonomy (NCBI): domain Eukaryota; kingdom Viridiplantae; phylum Streptophyta; class Magnoliopsida; order Brassicales; family Brassicaceae; genus Moricandia; species Moricandia arvensis. Next base: position 276,714 of record CAJHQP010000106.1, read on the forward strand.
CTTCTCAACCTTTAACCATGTCCTCGTTTCCCCCAAACATGTTATTTTGTTTTTACTAGTATATTGGTATATGTGAAAACTTATAATGTTTCTTTTTTAATTTAAAATTCTATGTTACCGTCAACTGAATTCAATGTTATGTAATTATGAACTATGATTTTTTTCATAATAGAAATTATAATATATTTTTTTGTCTTTATTGTGTTTCATGGGTTAGATGTTTTCATTTTTTGGATTGACTAGTGGAGTTGATAATAGATTATACTACACTATTTTATTCTATGAACATAGTATAGTATGTTACAATATGTGACATTTTCATTTTCTTTTCATCTTTCTCCACTTCTTCTTATCTTCATTCCTTGTTCTCCTCTTCATTCGTTTTTTTTGTCATTCTTCTTTTGTCTTCTTTTCTTCATCATCCTCATCTCTACCCTCCTTCTCTCCCTCTCTCTCGGTCCCTCCCTCTCTTTCTCTTTATTTTGCTTGGATTAACTAGGACAATTGATAATGAAAGATTTTGATATGTTTCGTCCTTATTTTGTTTTGTGTGTGTTTTCCTTTTGCTTTGTTTGACTAGTACAATTGATGGAGAATTATACTATATTATTTTATTTTACGAACATAGTATAATATATTACAATATATATTCCTTTTCTCTTTCTTTTCATCTTTATCCACTTTTTTCTTCTCGTCATTACTTCTTATCCTCCTCAGTCCTGATCGTAGCGAAATGAAATATTTGTTTTACAGTTGGTTTCATACATAATTTTACAGTTGTTTTCTGTTCATTTTATTTGTTATAAATTTCATACAGAATTTGATTTTTATACAGATTTGCGTTAGTTTAAAACGATTGCAGTTATTCAGAACCTCTTTTCATTAGTTATATAGTTTATGGCTTGGCAGAATGTATCAGGTTCTACTGTCTGCAGGAGAGACTTGAAAGGTGCAAGACATAAGTATCAGAATTTTCAAAAGATGAGAAAGATGTGCAACACATCATTGAGGAAAGCCAGATTGTATATTCTCAAACATTTGGAAAGAAGAAATCAAATAAGATAATGATTGTTTTCCCAGCAAAAGTAGGAAAAGATTGGCTGGTTTGAACACCCTTTGGTGTGATTTTGTACAGAAGAAGGTCTCATATTTCATCGTCACATGACTTGGCTAAAGTTTCCTTCACATCCTAAAGCCTCATATAATATGAAGACAAGACTGCTGGACTTGGCACAAGTCTTTGCTGACTGGAGGAAAATGATTAGGTGCTAGGATTAACCCGGCTGAGTAATTTGCAGCCCCAGAGGATATGTCCGGTTCCTAAACAGCTGATCTATGCAAATGCTTGAATCCAGTAAAGTCTACTTGGATAGAATGTGGCAGATACAGGAGACCGTCGACTGTAAATGTGACTTGCAAGCCAACTATACTTGTATAATAATTTTGAGATTAAACAAATCAGAATTTTCCCATTACATGTCAACCTAGAACATAACAGTTGCTGAACCAAATCATATAGTGTTTGGGGGGATCAGCTTGGCAATTCATTCAAGTTGAGGCAATGGTCAGCTGCTTGTCCAAATAGCTCATGGACTTGCTTTAGCTCCTTCTCTGTCAAGGAACAAGGTATTCTTAATCCTAGCGTGTTGTAGTAGCAAGAAAACGTACACACTGAACAAGAATCTGCGAGCAAATTATACATGCAGCCTCTAGTTGGTTGTGGAGTTGTTGGCCAATAACATCATTTTCCAGCTGGAGTTGTGCGATTCTTTGGAGCTGGACTTCTTCAGTAGGAAGTGCTGCAACCAAAGCATCAAACTTCACCAAAACAAGAACCACGTCATCAAGACTCAGTATCAGATCCTCTAACAAGTCTTAATTTCCAATACACATCATCTAACCTGTTTAGCAGCCTTGACGAGATCAGAAGGGTAATTAGGAGAAAGCTGGAGGAAAGCGTTGAAAGTGATTGCAGTTATCGAGTTCACTTGTTCTTGCAACTCTGATATTATTTATATCCATCTTCGCAATGGCGATTTCTCAGATCAACATTCGCAACGATAATCACTCTGATTACTCAACAGGGTTTAAGGAAGAGACTTACCCCTCCACGACGGCGATTTGATTTTCTTCTTCTTTGTTCTCCGTTCTGGATTTTGAGATGGGCTTTTAATGCGCACTCCCTTAAATTTTCATATTTCCTTCTGTTTTTGTTTCTTAAATACTCATTTGAAACTGGGGGAAAGTGATGAGAATTGACCGGTTAGTGTATTTACTCATTCTAGTGTATTGAGTTTCAGTAAAAAAAAAAAAAACCTCTGTTAAGAAATTTACCATCTTTCGAGTGGATAATAACAATATAGAACTATCGGTAGAAATTGGATTTATTGTTGTGAATGAATTGTTTATTTCATGAATAGGGAAGTCCCTTATATAAGGGTTACAAAGTGAATATTCGGGTATCAAATATACCAAAGAATATACCAAGGAATAAACTTATAATAAGGAATAAACCCCTTCTTATGTTCATCCACATAATGTAATTATCTACAACACTCCCCCTTGGATGACATATCTATAGAGTTCGTAGTGTGCTTAATGTTGCCTCATTAAAACCTTTCTAGGAAAACCAAAACCCAGGATGGGAAAAAGGAAACCATAGATAAGAAAAAAGAGTACAACACACAACTACTCCCCCTGATTTGGAACTCCTTGAAGTTCCTGCAGCCTGCGCATGCCTATCATCTTGATGAGCTTCTTGAAGGTCGCTGTAGGCAATGACTTGGTAAATAGATCAGCTGAGTTCTCGCTGGAATGGACTGGGACAACTAGGACCTCCCTTGCCTTTTGTAGCTCGTGGGTATGAAAGAACTTGGGCAGGATGTGCTTGATTCTGTCTCCTTTGATGTATCCTTCCTTGAGCTGAGCTATGCAAGCTGTATTATCCTCATACATGATAGTCGGCGCCAATGCTCCTGTAATCAGACCACTATCCATGCCAATGTGTTGAGTCATAGATCTTAACCACACGAGCTCTCTGCTGGCTTCGTGTATAGCTAGAATCTCAGCATGGTTGGACGAAGTTGCTGCAATGGATTGATTCACAGACCTCCAAGAGATCGCAGTCCCACCATGGGTAAAGACATATCCTGTCTGAGATCTTCCAACATGTGGATCTGATAGATAACCTGCATCAGCAAAGCCAACTAAACTTTCTTTGGATTGGTTAGTATAAAACAATCCAAGATCCTTCGTTCCTTGCAGGTAACGAAATATGTGTTTAATCCCATTCCAGTGCCTTCGTGTTGGACTAAATCTTGATAGGAGATTCACGGCGAAAGATATATCTGGCCTAGTGTGGCTAGTCAGATACATCAGAGCTCCAATGGCACTGAGATAAGGCACCTCGGGACTAAGGACATCTTCGTCCTCCTTCTTTGGACCAAACGGATCTGTATCCGGACTTAGGCTTCTCACAATCATCGGGCTAGGTAATGAGTGAGACTGGTCCATATTGAACTTCTTGAGTATCTTTTCTGTGTATGCCTTTTGGTGCACAAGGATTCCATTATTGATATACTCAAGTTGTAACCCCAAACAGAATTTTGTCTTTCCTAAGTCTTTCATCTCAAATTCTTTCTTGAGAATTTCAACTGTTTGGGAAATCTCTCCAGGGGTTCCAATTATATTCAGGTCATCCACGTAGACAGCTATGATAACAAAGCCCTTGCTGTCGAATTTCTTTATAAATATACATGGACTGATTGGATCATTTTTATAGCCCTCTTTCACTAAGTACTCACTTAGTCTATTATACCACATTCGACCTGATTGTTTCAATCCATATAAGGATTTGTTCAGCTTAATACAATGCTGTTCTCGAGAACCTTTCTTTCCTTTGAGCTCAATACCCTCTGGAAGTTTCATATAAATCTCATTATCCAGTGGACCATATAAGTATGCTGTTACTACATCCATTAGGCGCATATCTAAGTTTTCTCTTATAGCCAGACTGATTAGATATCTAAAAGTAGTAGCATCCACCACAGGGGAATATGTTTCCTCATAATCTATCCCCGGTCTCTGTGAGAATCCTTGTGCAACGAGCCGTGCTTTGTATCTCACAATTTCTCCTTTCTCATTTATTTTTCTCACAAAGACCCATTTGTATCCCACTGGTTTGACATCACTTGGTGTCACAATGATAGGGCCAAATACGCCTCTCTTCCTTAAAGAGTTTAACTCCACGTTTATAGCTTATTTCCATTTATTCCAATCTGATCTTTGCATGCATTCAAATATGGGCGTGGGTTCATGATCCTCATTGTTATCCATGAGTTCAAGTGCTACATTATACGCAAATATATCATCGACGTCGATTTCTTTTCGGTTCCATTGTATTCCAAACATGACAAAATTTATTGAGATCTCATTATTGTCAGGACCTTGTGTACCTTGAGATTCAGCGTCCCGAACCTCATCATTTGGTACATCATGGTCGATGTTTTCCATGTCGTGGATGGTTTCCACATTGCCCTCGGATCCGACTTTGTCTACTGCACCTTTCTTTGATTTCCGAGGGATCTTATCTTTGGAACCAATTGGTCTACCACGTTTCAAACGTTGTTTAGACTCTGTAGCAACTTGACTCGGTCCATCTTGGACTTCTATTCTCACTGGTGCATTACAAGCTGGTATGTATGACTTAGTCACTTTCTTTGGGTTAACAAATGAATCTGGCAATTGATTAGCTAGCTGTTGTAAATGAATAATCTTTTGAACTTCAGTGTCACACTCTTTTGTTCGAGGATCTTGCCAGTGTGTCGATGGTCTCAACCATTCTATCTCTTTAATTTCTTTTACCAGCTGTGGATCTTCATCTCCCCCTAAGGTCGGATATGTGGACTCATCAAAGTGTGAGTCTGCGTATCTGGCCTTAAATAGATCACCCGTAGTAGGCTCAAGATACTTAATTATCGAAGGGGAGTCATATCCAACATATATTCCCATCCTCCTCTGAGGTCCCATTTTTGTTCTTTGTGGTGGTGCAATGGGAACATAAACGGCACACCCAAATGTCTTAATATGGGATATGTCTGGCTCTTGACCCGTTATCAATTGGGATGGTGAATATTTGTGTTCACCAGATGGTCTGATGCGAATCAGTTCAGCTGCATGTAAAACGGCATGTCCCCATGCTGATACAGGGAGTTTAGACCTCATAAGCAATGGTCTAGCTATCAGCTGCAAGCGTTTAATAAAGGACTCAGCTAGTCCGTTTTGTGTATGTACATGTGCCACGGAGTGTTCCACACTTACTCCCATGGACATACAATAATCATTAAACGCTTGGGATGTGAACTCACTAGCATTGTCAAGACGTATAGTCTTTAAAGGAAAATCTAGAAAGTGTGCTCTTAGGCGTATTATCTGAGCCAACAGGCGTGCAAAAGCCTGGTTTCGTGTGGATAGTAGGCAGACATGCGACCATCTGGTCGATGCATCAATAAGGACCATAAAATATCTGAATGTCCCACAAGGTGGGTGTATTGGTCCACATATGTCTCCCTGAATCCTTTCCAGAAAATTTATAATTTCCTTAGTGACTTTGACTGGTGAGGGTCTAGTAATGAGTTTTCCTTGTGTACATGCTACACATGTGAGATCTTTTGGGATAACTCTCTTTTCTTTTAAGGTGTGCCCTTTAGTATTCATAATTAATTTTCGCATCATACTTGTACCGGGATGGCCAAGCCGGTTATGCCACATAGTGAAATTTTCGCAGGCATTAGCCTCTATTACACTGATCTCTGTGCGGTATAGACCAGTGGAGAGTCCAGGAATGGTCTCTACGACCTTTCTATTGCCATGGTCGAATACAAAGATATTGAGGAACTCTTTGTTATCTTTTTCCATTGTTTCAAGGTGGAAACCATTCAATCTTATATCCTTGAAACTTAATAGATTCCTATTGGAACTGGGTGAGTATAGCGCATTAGGCATTTCTAAATGCGTCCCCATGGGCAATGTCAAGCAAGCTTGGCTGTGGCCATCAATTAGGCTTGATATTCCTGAAATCGTTTTTATGTTTGCACTTTTCATTTTCAGGTTTATGAAATGCTTCTTATCTCTAAGTATTGTATGGCTCGTCCCACTATCCACCAATAGTACTTCCATTCTATCAAAATTCAATCAATCATAGACTCAGAGTATAAAATAAAACTTGCATTAATATGAAGTTCAGAATAAAATAAAGCCAAAAGCAACACCAAATCTTAAAATTTGAAAATAAAACATAAATCAATAAGGCATAAAAGCCAAAACCAAAACAAAACACAGTGTCGAATTCTGGACTAATCTTTAAGGCAATCAGATGTCTCGTAATCCATCAGGTCATCATTTTCGTGATCAAAATCGCCATCTCCATCCTCGACCAAATGGGCTTCTGGATTCTTTCCTTTCTGGCTCTGTTGGTAGAGGTCAATAAAATGCTTTGGGGTCCTACATCTTTAGCCCAATGATTCCCCATTCCACATCTGTGGCAGACAGATTTGTTCGAGTGTGGCGGTTTGGTAATACCACGACCACTTCCTCGTCCTCGACCACGGCCTGATTGGGAATGATATCCACTGCCACGGTTATTGTGGTTCCCACGGCCTTGGTAGTTATTTCTGCCACGCCCACCACGTCCTCTCCATCCCTGGCCTCTGCCATGATGTTTATCATTATGGACGTAGTTGCTTTCATTACCATCATTTTCCTTTATTGCCTTATTGGCTTCAGGAATTGGGGTTGATCCAGGAGGTCTCATCTCACTGTTCCTCATAAGCAGCTCACTGTTAGCCTCAGCCAATAATAGGACTGAGACCAGATCAGTAAAGGTGGTGAAACCTCTTTCTCTATATTGCTGCTGTAGCAACACATTTGTTGAATGGAATGTAGAGAAGGTCTTTTCAAGTAAGTCCCTCTCTGTTATCTCTTCACCACAGAGTTTCAGCTTAGATACAATCTTGAACAAGGCTGAATTGTACTCATCCACAGACTTAAAGTCCTGGAATCTGAGATTTTTCCAATCATATTGGGCCTTTGGTAATAACACCGTTTTATGGTGATCATACCTCCGCTGTAAAGCGGTCCAAAGGTCGAGTGGATTCTCCATAGTGAGATACTGATCTTTTAGACCCTCAGTGAGATGATGGCGAATAATACTTATTGCCTTGAATCTATCCTTTTCATTTGCATTGTTACCCTCGGTAATACATTCACCGAGTCCCTCTGATTTCAGGATAATCTTAGTGTCCAATGCCCATTGTAAGTAATTATCTCCAGAGAGATTCAGGGCAGCATAGTCCAAATTCTTGATTTTCGACATCTGAAATTCATATAAGTCAATCATAATTTATCTATTAATTTTAACTTTTATTGATATAATTTATTAAAATCAATATATAATTCTCCTCCTGATTTTATTATATTATTTCAAGAAAAATTTAAATTTAAGAGAAATTTATTTTTTATTATTATTATTTTTTTTTCGATTTTTTTTTATGCGTATACTTTATTTATATATATACGGTTTGTTATATATTTATATATATCTTCTCTTATATTATATAGATATATATACGATTTTATATATATAACTTATTATTAGGTTTTAGATATATATGTATATACGATTTATATATTATTATGTATCTTATATAATATTCGATTATTTGTAAATATACTTTTAATGCAAAACAATTAGGGTTTATGCATGAAGCGTATGCATGTATCAAAAGAAAAACTATATGATTAAACGTATGCATGAGTTTCATAAAGCGTATGCATGAGTTTCATAAAGCGTATGCATGTGTCGTATAAATGTATGCATGGGTTTAGTAACGTATGGGATTCATGCAAAAATTGAAAAACTTTGGTCGATGTGATTAGACGTATGCATGAGTTAATAACGTGTGCATGCAGATTGTATGAAAACCAAAATCATATGAAAAACTGTGTGTTTTAAAACAAAATCAATTTTGGTTTTAAAAAAAATCGGTTAGGGTTACTATTATTATTATTTGTTTGTTTTATTATTTATTTATTTTTTTTTTAATCGGTTACTTGCAGGAGAAGAAATATCATCTTCTCCAAACTCCATTGAAATCGACATGAGGAAAAACTTGATCTAAAACGAATTCAAATTTGGAAACAAATTATGCTTATGCAATGAGCTTTGAAATCGTGTATGCGGATTGATTTAAACATGATAAAAAAAAAACTCGGATCGAAAGAAAAACGTATGAACACGTGATGAAACTTTTTTTTTTTTTTTTTTTTTAAGAAAAAACATTATTAAGTATAAAATCAAAACGTTATTAAGTATAAAAGACGCACTTTGGATCTGAAAGCTTTATCATTATCATGTATCACGAAGGCATGAATACGGCTTAGAAAAAAAACGGATTATACGTACGTCTTATATTATAGCATGTATTGCTCTCGGATCCTAAACAATCTTTCATGCACTCATGAACTTGTTTGTTTTCATTGGATCTTTCATTAAGCAATTTTTTTTTATGTTACGGATGTCTAGATCTTTTAGGTTTAGGATTAGATCTTTTACCTTTTCCTTTGTGATCTGAATGGACCTCCTGAGATTTGTAGAGTAGACCGCGAACGGATCTCCAAAATAACTACAAGCTTTCGTGCTGATAACGTGTTGTGAATGAATTGTTTATTTCATGAATAAGGAAGTCCCTTATATAAGGGTTACAAAGGGAATATTCGGGTATCAGAATATACCAAAGAATATACCAAGGAATAAACTTATACTAAGGAATAAACCCGTTCTTATGTTCATCCACATAATGTAATTATCTACAACATTTATAATAATTACTAATTTTGTTAAATCTACTGTTAATAGTTTATAATTCTCATATTTTCATTAAAATCTAGTGTTATTGACTTGTTAATGTTAAAATCCTATATAAAATCTTTGTTATTCAAAATTTTTAAATTTTAATGATTCTACAAAAATATTAAACTAAGTGGATTGCACCGTACACATTGTGCAGACTTTATTATATTTTTAATTTATAGCTACATTTGTATAATTTATATATCCTCATATAAAAATAGCATATATTATATTTATGTAATTATATGAATGCTTAGATAACTGATTATACATGTAAAGCAAATCAAAATAGTTATGTATATAATCATTTTATGCGGATATGCGAATATAAACACGAACACAGTTAATATTCAACAAAAAATAATCAATATTAGTCTTAATTATCTTAGTGAAACAACATTACATCAATTTTTATATAAATTAAAAATAATTCAAGTTGAACTATGATGCAACCATCAAACCAGTAGTTGAACCGGAGGCTGGCCCAACTCCATTCTCAACCAACCGAGGCACCAACCATGATATATATGCACTCAAAATGTTATATCTTACAAACCATGAAGGCGTCACCATGAAAACAATTTTCATGGATTCTAAACTCAACAAGATTTGATGTCCAAGTGGAATCATCCCAAAATCTATCCGGACTAGAAATTTAAAGATTTTAAAAAATCTGCAGAGATTTTAAAATCTACCAAGTTAAACTATCTTAAAATTTTAAAATATGATAAATTATAAAACATTATTAATTGATTTTAAATCACTTATTGAATAACACCCCCTTAGTTTTACCACTTATTTACACTAGAATGCCACAGAAGTAAATATTAAACCTATAATTAAGTATTCTTTTAATAATAAATAACTAGGATCGGATCCGCGCGCCCGCGCGGGAATATGTTTTCATTATATACATAATATATAAAAAACAAATTAAATTATGGTTTCACTTAATTAAATCATTTTCGTTAGTAAAGAAATTTGTTTAAAATATATTTTTTATTTCTTTATTATGTTATATATTTTTCAATTGGATGTGTGTTGAATTTGTAATGTAACATAGTAATAAATAATTACGATTTTATAGATTTATCCTATAAGTAATATAAAATATTTGATGTAACACAAAAATTAATATAAATAAATATATTAAAAATCATATTAGTTTTTAGAAATAAGTAATTAAAAGGGTAGAGCTAGATCTATAATACAAATGCGTAGTAAAAAAAATTACAATCTACATATATTTATGTAAACCAATTTTTTATAGTCATGAATTAATTATCTTCATAAACTGAATAAATCGTACACAAACTATAATTAATAAAATAATTATGTAATATAAACTGAATAACAATTACAAAATTTATTTATGTACACAAACTATAACTTATCTTCATAAAGAAAAAAGGAAAAAAAAAAGAAAAAGAAAAAAAAATAGTAAATTCATCAGTTCTGTGGGCTTAAAATTTTAACTACTAAACAACCCAACTTATAGTCAGATTTTAAATATTTCACGACTGGGCTACAAAGGTTTTGAACGAATTGGTTTACTCAGGCCCAACAAACCTAAAAGAAAAATAAAGATCCAGATCTTGGTTTTTATCACCGACAGGTGACTCGTGTTTCCCGTTATTCATGTAATAAAAAAAGTAAATGAAGCGGTGTTGTGTTCCACTTTCCAGATCTGGATCTCTCTCTAAACCAAGAAAAAGGGATACGAAAGGAGAGAGTATGTTTCATAGCTCGAAAGAAAGATCTGCGTCTCACTCTGTTATTAGATCTGCATGTCTAAGTTTTCAAGAGATCTGCATCTCTCTCTGTGGAAAAAGGCGCTACCAAAGGAGAGTTGATGTAAATCCTTAGAAATAGTTGAACCTAGATACCGTAATATTTGTTTCAGAATTCTTAGAAATAGGCCATTTGGTTGGGATGTTCATACATTTGGGATATTAAATATAAACTATGTTTTGAGGATAACTATAAAGTATAATTATAAAGTATAACTATAAAATATATCATGTCAGTAATAACTCTCTCTCTAAACAATGTTTGTTTTGTTTTACAAACAGGTAAAACGCGACGAAGAGAGGACGTGTAATTATTGTAGGTAAGAGCTGGTGAATCATTTGTTATGGTTTAGAGCAATGAAATAATTAATAGGTTATTGAAATTGAATGGTTTTGATAATTTGGGAGTGGTTTACACATACGTTGGCAGAGACGAAGTAAGCATGTACAAATATATATAGATAATAACTAAATGTAATATTCAAGCCCAACTCATATAAATGTTTAGATTCCGTGGTAGACTTTATTGTTAGTTTAGTAAAACGACTGTGTTTTATTCAGTGGCAGAGGAATGTAATTATTGAGGAAAAGTTAGGGTGATATCTTATTTGTACTTCTCCTTTAATAGTTTAGATTTCCTAAATTGATTATTAACTAAAACAACTACTTAATGCCACTAAAAACTACCGGTCCTAACTTTTAGCATTTATTATCCTTTTATCAAATTACACAATCATAAAGCATACTTAAACTTTAAAATATACTAGGTTTCTACCCGCACTCCCGTGCGGGTATTTATTTTAATTTTTAAAAACATACAATTTATTGTACATAAATATTATTATATTAACATTGAATTATTATTTATATTGGATGTTTTTTATTTCTTATTATATTCCTATATTTCAAAATAGATAATGTATAATTGAGGTTCTTATGTTTCAAAATAGATGATTTTCATATTTTAATGTAATTTTTAACTTTATCAAAAATTATGTAATCAATAATATTTGTAGTTTATTATGTAACTGCCTAAATAGTTTAATTTATATTTTAATTTTACTATTTTATATAGTAATGAATAGAGCTGGACAAAAGCCGAATTCGAAAGAATGGAATCGAAGCCAATCCGAAAAGTAGTATCAAACCCGAACATAATTTGATTAAATATCTAATCGGGTTCAAAATTTTAGTATCTAGAGATTCGGAAACCAAATATGATCTTAACCAAAGTATTTTGGGTACCTCGAATGTATCCAAAATAGATTTATATACCTAAATATACTAAGTATATTTCGATTTAATATATTACAAAAACATCCAAAATATATAAGATATTTTAAGTTGACTAAAATATTTGAAAATACATACAAATAATCAAAATTAAATGTCCAAAATAGCTAAAATATACTCAAAAAACAAAAACATAGAAATGTCTATTCATTCTATATCCAAATATTCAAAGCCAAACTAATTTATATCTTACTTTTAGGTATTTTAACATATTTTATTCAAACATATATGTAACATATTATTTTTATAGATTGAGAAATTAAAACTATATAAGCTAGATAGATATAATCTTATCTTTCAAAATTTAATTAATATTCCTTTAATTTTTCTAGTTAATGAATATTTGGTTTGTTAATATACTATATAAGAAACTTGACTGTCATGTTTAATATACATATTTCGAATGATAATTTTTTCATTCCTTTTTATTTGATAGAAAATCATATTTGGTTAGTTAAGATGAGAGATTTAGATATGTTAGTATAAAGTAGCTCAAAAAATTAGGAGGTTGTTAAATTAGTAATATTCTTTTGTGGATTCGTGCTCAATTTTATACCTAAAAGAGGAATTGTTTTTTGAACGGCCTTTATTGTAGTTATGTATAAACCGGTTGAGCATAACATTAATAAAGAGTTCTTTGTTATTCATGAATTATTATTAGCCATATTTTGGTTAAAATATTAATATAGGAATAATAATCGAGGTTATTCATGAAAAAAAATATTCAAATGATAAAAGTTTTTTTAAGTTGTTATGCTCACAATGTTGTAATCCCAAGAGTTATAAACTAATGATATGTTATTTGTTGATTTTTCGTTGGCTGAATATATGACAATTATACGGTTTAAGTTTACCATACAATTTTGTGACAAAAAAAAAAGTTTACCATACAAAGGTTATTTAATTGATAATGGAGCAGTGTACGATAAGAAGATGCCATTGTATTTTATGGTGTCATTTCAAATTTATAAAAGAGTTCAGATTGGTTAAAGGAGACGTGATGACTGGTTACGATTTTTAATTCGTTATTGTTTGCTAATGTTATTGAATCGATGTCATGTTTGGTTAACTATTACGTAATGATTGGTTAATTAGATAGATTAAATTTAGGTGGTTCAATTTAAGTGTTAAACACGGTTTAGATCAGTGGCATAGACTTGTAATATTTAGAGTTAATTGAGGGTTAATTTCAACTTGTACTTCAGTTTTAATAGATTAGATAAATAAAATATAAATTAATATATAAATATATTATTTAGGTATATTTTCGCATAAATAATAGTCCAATTTATATTCATATTATAAATGTTGAAGAGTATAAATAGAGAAATACCCTAAGATAGATCTAAAAAGTTTTGTCACAAAAATAACTTTTAAGGGAAAAAATGACAAAATAACATTTATGAGGTGGAGTTTTGGGGGGTAAATATATGTTTATACCTCTTGGGTTAACTAATCTAGACTTAGGGTTTAGAGTTATGGGGTGGGGTTTTGGGGGTGAGGTTTAAAACTGAAAAAATAAATAAAAATATTAATTTTTAAAAAATAAAAAAGTCTAGTTTGGTCATTTTTGTTTTTGAAGGTTATTTTGTGACAAAAACTTCAAAAGGTGTTATTTGAGAGATTTGCCCAATAAAATATATAGCACCAGATTTTAAATAGCATATAAAATAATTTTATCATACATTATCATAATTTTTTGATCCGTACAAAAAAATAAAAATGCATTTTATGAATGCATGGGTCATATTATAAAAATGTGGATATGATATAACGATTACAAGATAAAATAAAATTATTGAATATAAACTAAAAATTATTTGTTTAGAAATGTTATATTAATCTTATAATAATACATATAAATTAGAAAAGTATATATTATCACAAATAAAATAAATATTTATTTATAAAAAAAAGTAACAACCGTGTTGATCAAACTCTAGTTAGTATCTAATTATAGATATTTTAATTTTAATGAAAACACAACCTAAACTATATTTGTTAAAATAGAAAAGGGAATCAAGACCTGCAAGATTGCAGTATTGATAACCTTTATCATGATCTTTTTCATTGGCATTAGCAATTTTTTTTCTTCTTCCAAGCTTGAGGGCAAGCTAGCTTGATTTTGTTGAGAGAACATTGATAGATATCAATTATTTAACACGGACTGGGCACGTGTAAAAGCTGACATGACTAAATGAAGATATAAAGTAAAGATACTGGTTGAAGGAGAGGGTTTGCAGTTATTGGTTATGGAAGCAACTCGTGAAGGTTGCGTGAGAGTATAAGAACCGAGCTTAGATGAAGAGAAGTGATTATGATGATTATGTTGTAAAAGTGAGACGCCATGAGTCTTTCTTTGCCATGATCTCATGTTGATCGTGATTGAGTTAGCCAGGAATTCATTTCATCTTGTATTAACCATGAGATCCTAATCTGAGATTTACACTATCAGCTTCATTTTATTTTGTATTCTCTGTTCTATCTTGTACTTGTGTGTTAGAGTGATCAATAAGAAGAGGTTATAGAGTTGTAGGTATTAAGATTCTATCAATACAACAAGAAAAGATGATAAATAATGTTAGCTAAAGGTTTTTCAATCTATACTATAATAAAAGGAGAATACCAGCTCTTTGAGGCTATCCACGTCAGCCTAGAAAATTAGCCAATAGGAAATTTTCAAATTGCCATGTCATTGTCTCTTTTAATGGTCGATTAATATTTTTTATTGGTTCTATAACCCAACTCTCCTTCCTCACGAGTCGTCCCTTCCACTTCTCCCTTCCATCGTCGTTATCAATTGACAATTATCAATTACTCAGTTTATTCGTAAACTGATAGGTCTAGAGAGAGAAAGCCGCTCTCCTCTCTCTCCTTCGTTCTCTTCCACTCTCCTCTCTGATATCCTCCATAGCCTTCTCTTCTTTCTGATACGAAGAAGTTCATCATTGTTTGGTTCCTTACGCAAAAATCTTCAGGTAACACCAAAATTCTAAGAACAACAAAAATTCTCATTAAATCTCAAAATTGTATCAAATCTATTTGTTTTGAGATTCATACAATCTTACCTATGACTTTCTGTTCTATATGTTTCTTGATATAGGAACTCATTATATTTAAAGCTAGAAGAAGAATTCTGTTATCAATTGACAATTATCAATACTCAGTTTATTCGTAAACTGATAGGTCTAGAGAGAGAAAGCCGCTCTCCTCTCTCTCCTTCGTTCTCTTCCACTCTCCTCTCTGATATCCTCCATAGCCTTCTCTTCTTTCTGATACGAAGAAGTTCATCATTGTTTGGTTCCTTACGCAAAAATCTTCAGGTAACACCAAAATTCTAAGAACAACAAAAATTCTCATTAAATCTCAAAATTGTATCAAATCTATTTGTTTTGAGATTCATACAATCTTACCTATGACTTTCTGTTCTATATGTTTTCTTGATATAGGAACTCATTATATTTAAAGCTAGAAGAAGAATTCTGTTTTAGAATAGAAACAGAGACTGTTGTCTTTAGAGGCTAGATCTATAGAGAAAATTAATCACGTAACTTCTGATCAGAGCTTTTACATTGAGAGCCAAGATGAAGACTATAAAAAAAATTCCGATGAAGGAGAAGAAGAAGATTATTGAAGCCATTCTGATTACTATGATGCTAATGATGATAGTCAAACACAGACTAAGCCAAGCTCATACACTACAGCTTGGCCACAGAGTTACAGGTTCTTTATCTCTAATCCCTTTGTTTTCATTTATTTATGATTACGGCACAAATTTTTTGTTTTTCTCAATTTGGTCCACTTTGATTTGTTCTTGGTAATGTTTGTAGGCAGTCCATTAATCTTTACAGTAGTGTACCATCTCCAAAAGATTGGTTTTCTTGCGAATAACTCTGTAACGAGATTTGGAAGCTCTTTCTTTTCTTCTTCGTTGATAAGAAGACGTACTCCTGAGTCTTTACCTTATGTTACAGAGCCTCTGCTAGAAGCAGATGAACAAGAACTACCACCACCACCTAAACACAGACTTAGCTCTCATGGCTTGCTCTCTCCTGCTCCTTCGAGAAAGGTTCTATGCGGAGGACGAGAAGGTATCCATACTCTCTTATGAGATTCCTCTCTCCAGCAACAGCTCATATGGACAAGCTGTTCTAAATGGTGAGTTCTTTTCTTACCATGATGCTTGTGTAGTTTAAAAAGTCAAAAAGATAGTAGTAACATGTGAGAGCTAATCATTATGAAAAGTTGTCAACCTTTTCTCTACTGTTTGATTGTCAGTATAAGAATCTAGAATATGTTTTTTTGTTTAGATTCTTTCATATGTTGATATGTGTGTATGGGTCTTTTTTTGCTTTCATTTTCTTTCAGGGAAGTTATGTGTATGATGACCATGGCAATAAGTATCTTGATTCTTCTTGCTGGTCTATGGCGTACTGTGTTGAGTATTATTCCTCATTTATCTTTATATATGACTTGATGTTTCTCTTTGTACATTCATGGATATAAGCATTATGTGATTGGTACCCCCCCACAATCTTGCAGGAGGAAATGAGCCACGGCTTGTTCTGTTGCCGTGGAGCAATTGAAAACCGTGTCGTTTTATCACCCCTTTTGGAACCGTACTACTAAGCTTCTCTGGTATTCATAATGTTTCTCTTTTCACCATCTGTAGCTCCTCCAAGTCCTTATGGACCCATGAACCAATCAGTTTCTACCGCTTCTGCTAGCCCATCCAAAGCTAAACCTGCCTCTGAAAAAGTGTCTCCATATTTAAATACTGCATACCGAAAGTCATCAAAGTTGGCTGCTTTGGAGGCATCTGGATCTAACAACTATGTTCTTGCACATCTCCCTCAGTAAGTAAATGCTTTCATATTCTTTTTACTTTGTTTTGTTATTTGATCTGTGACATTGTTTCTTCTCTTGGCCAATAGGTGGGTAAGTTTCAGAGAAGCAGAACTGTAAAAGAAAAGAAACAAGGTCCTACCTGTAAAGAGGTAGAACGTCTCTGAATCCAGTTTCAATTAAGATTGAAAGACTGTCCCAATCTTTAGCAGATGACTTTTCTTGCAGGGTGATGCAATAAAGGAAGGCCAAGTGATTGCATACTTACATCAGTTGGGCAAAGAACTTCATGTGACGATAATACAAGCTCAAACTAATGTATCCACTCTTCATTGAAACTGTCACATTTGACACTCATTGATCTTTGCTATTTTTGGAAACAGTCTGATGTAGCTGGTGAAGTTCTCAAGCTTCTTTCAGATGT
Source organism: Moricandia arvensis (assembly GCA_905132765.1). Taxonomy (NCBI): domain Eukaryota; kingdom Viridiplantae; phylum Streptophyta; class Magnoliopsida; order Brassicales; family Brassicaceae; genus Moricandia; species Moricandia arvensis. The sequence continues at coordinate 293,974 of CAJHQP010000106.1, forward strand.
GGAGGTAAAAAATAAACATTCTGTGTATTCAAAATCTACTCACTTGAGAACTGATCCCATTCCACTTACGATATTAACACCACATGGTTCATATGCAAACATTACTCTGTAGGTTATGGGGAGCCTCTGGTTGCGTCTTGCCATCGTTCCATGATATCAACATCCAGTGATGATAATGATGTCAGCCTCATTCCACAACAAATTGAAAACATCTTCATCCTGGGACTGTACTCTTTCCAACTTCTTCTATCTTTCTTCTATGGAGTATGTATTCGGTTGATTGCAAAGTGTTTGAGATTATCTATTTTGGTCTTCATCATGACCATGTGACGCATCTGTGTTGTTTTTATTCACTCTTTGGATTTTGGTTCGTCTTAACATGGATTATCTATTTTTCTGCACAGAAAGATTGTTGAAATGAGCATAATTTCAGTTAAGTTGTATGTTTGTAACTAGGATGAGAAGAAGCTATAAGACTCTAAATTAATTTTGATAAATAATTTTTTAAATCACTTTTTGACATATTTCCTAATTAATTTATTTTTTTGTTAACTCATTAATTCTGAATCGATGCATTCGTTATGCCTATCGCTTTTGCAAACAAAGGGAATAAGCACTTAAAATTAATTCAGTTATTGTTTTTGTAAGCAAATCTTTGGTAGTGGCTGGTTTACTCAGGTAGCTGCAATTTGAAATCGTCTTGACTAAAGAGGAGGTGACATGGCAAGACGTAAAAACTTAATGTTAACAACAGTTATATAATTAATCCAACCCTCAGAAACTTTTCTGTCTTTTTCTGTTCTTCAAAAATAATAATTTGAGCTCTCCAAATATATCAAGAACACTTAGCAGTTTGTAAAGGTGAGTCTCCTTATTCACGTTTTTTATGACAACAACATATATGTACATACAGTTATATACACTAAGATACAGAACATAACCGACCTATATATATGGCCAATACTTCTTTTAAAACTACAAACCTCTAATTGAGGAAAAAAGCATTCAAGTTGAATAGAAAAACCCTCACGTCTAGATTTGTATTTATAAACAAGCTTCTGATAACAAATTCATGCTAAAGCACATGATGCATCATTTATGGTTATTATTGTCTTTTTATAAAAATTTAAGATATGAGATTAATATGTAGTGTACATCTTAAATAGGATAAAATAATATTGTTTTGTTAAAATGTGTGAAATTAAAGAAAGATATATATAACTATGGCTTATATTGACACTATATTAATGTGTCATTATAATTTCTAAAAAGAAATGTAATATATGTAGATAAAATTGTTGTAAAACAATTAAGAACCTTAATGTTATCTAAATGTATGCATTTTTCATAACTTAAATTACTATTTTTATGTTTTGGTCCCAGTTGTCTAAACCACCACATTTTGAATAGAAATGTTTATATTTATATTAGCTACATTTATCCTCAATTCTAAAAAATTAAATAGATACTTATAATCATAAAATAAACTAATATAGACTTAGAGTTTAGATTTGAGGATATTGTTTTGAAAGATGAGGTATCGGATTTTAATAAAATATATAAATAAATACTTACCTTTAAAAAAAGGTTTACAAAAATTTTGAATTTGAAAATTAAAATTTGAAAAAAACCAAAATAAATGAAAATTCGAAATAAATAAAATTTGAAAAAAAATTATAAAAAACTTATAATTTGCAAATGTATAGCTCAATAACTATATAATAAAAAAAACTCAACATTACCCCAAATACTAAATGTGCAGAGTACATGGTAAAGAAGAACAATATGTCTTTCTCATCCATTGGTGTGTTACTTATGGTAATCATTTTAGAGTTTAAATCTTAATCCTATTTTAAAATCACAGAAATAAGTGGCAGAAAGAAAAAAATTCATATTCCAAATAATAAAGAGAAAATCCTATAAAAATACTTCAACTAAATTTTCTCACGATTTTTAATATCCCAAACTTATTTGATATCGTTTTAATATTTCAAACTAATTAATTTTGCTCATTTTAAATATATGTGCTCATTTTACTACCCAACCTATGCTCATTTTAATCAAAATTTAATTAAATTCCAAACAAAACTTTAAAAATACTTTGAAATAAAATAAATCTGAGAATTTTCTAATTTAATTTGAAGTTTAAGAATAAAAATAACTAAGTCCGTGGATAAAATATTAAAATTTAGAAAATTATTTAAAATAAATAAAATTAATTAATTTAAACTTCAGATAGAAAACTAAATTTTAAATGTAAACTACAACTAATAATATAGTTTTTAAATATTATCCCCATTTTAGATACTTTGTTCCCTATAACTTAAAATAAAAATAGAAATTTTAAGTTTTATTGTGATCAATTTTGAAGATTTTTAAATTTTCATTCGAACTTATAATAATTTGGGTATTAAAATGAGTACAGTGTTTTAAAAATTAAGTGTATTAAAATTAATAAGTAATTAAATTAAGTATGAAATTGGATAATAAAACAGTTTAGGGATTAAAAGTTTAATGATATTTAGTTGATATAATTTTCATTGGATTTTTTCCAATAATAGATTAAGAAAAGTCATAATAGTAAATTAAATATAAACTCAAAAGTTCAGTGGGCATAATAGTAAAAAAACATTATTAAAAAATAAAATATTAAAATACATATCCGCGCGTAGCGCGGAGAAAGAA